>MU187809.1:48520-70268 GCA_016904865.1 Pissodes strobi | reverse complement strand
GTGCTTCTTAAATAATTAGTTGCACGAAATACACCCATTCGCGAACAGATGTGACTGGCGATTCATATCCCAAACATCGAAAATCATTCGCAATTAAACTGAATTTAGTGGAGCGGAATAAGCTTATATTCCGTTACTAATAGTTATTGTAAATTATTACTCGGCAAGATCCTAGACGCGTTTGAACGTGTACAATTTAGGTTATAAATATTATAACTACAACGACGCTTTTGCGCAGTGTTACACTCGTCTGTGCAAAGTGGGAAAAATATGAGGTGTTTTACGAGGAAAATGGCAGTATGTGATCAAAAAATATAATTAACTGCTTTTCGTCTAAAACAGTTTTTCAACGCCATTTTGGCAAATAGCAGTACCTATCTAAGAATTTAATGATATACTACCTTTGACGTTACACCATTTAAACAGACTTTATTCTTCGAAGGACCATATAAATTAAAATTAAACCTTAAAGAAAGTGGCAAGAGAAAGATGATTTCTGTAAGTTATAATTGTCGCAGACGAAACGCACATTAAATGCAAATGGCACTCACCCTTTTTCCGTTCGTGGATCTGTTGGAGAACGCTCTCACTTCTTGTGGATTCGGTTTATCACCTTTTTCGGATGGTCTGGACACTGAATTTGCTGTTCTGAATAAGCTAGTTCACTCGCGAAATAAAATTGATATGCGAAAAATCTTAAATGGATTTCATGGTTTAATGGTCGCACACCGTTTCTTCGTACTTCTGTGCTGTACTACTTCGGCCCTTTTCTGCGCATCACATCATGCTCAGTCGGCAGGCCTAAAAGGAGTGTATATCCGCAAATAATATGCATTGTTACCGCGAACATTCAAATATAGGACAAAAATATTTCCCATAAATCATACAGTTCCTGTACGAGTATAAGTAAATAAAATTACTTATCCCAAGAAAATAAATTGAAATAAAAATAAATATTTAGAAACCCGTCCATTTCCGACATTCCCCTCACCAAAAACTTGCTAGGGTTTTTCCGCTTGTGTAAAAGCAAAGAAGAAAAAAAACTTAAATTCTGAAAAGAATCGAGAAGAAAAAAAGAAAAAAATATTGATAAAGTTACTGCCCAGATAAGGGACATATCTTTACTACTGGGCGTTGTAATATCCCATTCTGAGTTTTCAAAGTGACCACGCTTACAACACCATCCTCTCCCGAGTGTGCCTTGATTACTCGATCAAATGCCCATTCAAGCGGGGGTTTTGTTCCTTTTTGATCAGCACTAACGTATTTAATTTAATGTTTGCTATCTATTTCGTCCATTTAGAACGTTGATGCAACGTATGAAGATACTCTTGGCTCCATCGCTTCCAAAAATCAGAGTGCATTCGCGTTAGCATTTGCCAGCGGGTTAGCCGATTTAATGGCACGTTTGACAAGTCGTCTTCAGGGAAGCTGGTGAGAGGTTTCATGGTCAGAAAATGATCAGGAGTTAGAGGTAGAAGATCATTGGGATCTTCACTTACAGCCGAAAGAGGGCGTGAGTTCAATATCCACTCTATTTGATTTAAAAGAGTATAAAATTCTTCGTAGGTTAGAACTTGTTGTCCAATGACACGAAAGAGGTGTGTTTTGACCGACTTTACGGATGCTTCGCTCAATCCGTTAAAGTGAGGTAAACCTGGGGGATTAAAATGCCACTTAATAGAAAGTTTTGTAGACACAGCTTCAGAAAAGGTTAGAAGTTGATTGTATGCACCTTTGAAATCGGTGCTTTGGTCAGAATAAATGTCTGACACTCTGTCTCTCCGAGCTACAAAGGGACGAAAACAGGCAAGAACGGTCTCAGTTGATAAATCCGATGACAATTCAAGGTCTTGAAGTGCTTTAGTAGCACAGCAAACAAATAAGCAGATATATGCCTTAAATGTTTTTGCACCCCGATGCTTTCCCATAGTGATGGAGAAGGGGCCTGCATAATCTAATGAGACCTGCGAAAAGGCTTTGACTTGGGAGATTCTAAATACCGGAAGATCAGCCATCAAAGGCGCATAAGATCGAGGTCATGAACGAAAACATCTAATACACTTCGAAAGACAACGATAAATTGCACTTCGAGGAGAAATAATCCAGAAATTTTGGATAATTAGGTTGTGAACCGTTTTTAAACCTGGATAAAGGTTTTCACTATGTACCTATTTTATAATGAGATCCGTCAACCTATGATTTTTTGGCAATAAAACAGGATGCTTGGCGTCGAAAGAAAGAGAAGACTTTCTTAACCTACCCCCACCCTGAGGATACCTGTTTCGTCTATGAATGGTGCAAGTTTTCTGAAGGGTTTGGGAAGAGAAGAATTTTTCTCACAGGCAAAAATAATGTTAGAAAAGCATTCCTTTTGCACGTCTTTAATTACAGCTTGTAAAGCTTGATTATTTTCTCGTAATAAAATGTCAGAATCAGTTTTAGTTTTTCTAGCGATAGAAATGAAACGCAGGACGTAAGCGAAAATTCGCTGGACTTTTCTTAGAGAAGAAAACCTTGAGAGTAGTGACGAAATTAGTGAGGGAGTCTCCTCTGAGATATGTAAAACTAATTTTCTTTCTTCCTGAGACACTTCTGGAAGTTTGTTTAATAAAATATTAGGTTGTTCAGGCCAATTTTCGGGGCTTTGGAGTTAAAAATCGGGACCTTGCCACCACAAGTTGTGTTCTACGAGTTGCGACGGTGTGAGGCCTCTAGAAACGCAATCGGCCGGGTTCTGTCCAGAAGGGACATATTTCCATGAAGATAGAGGTATGATTTCCTGGATATGAGATACTCTGTTCGCTATGAACGTTTTCCAACGCTGCGGAGAAGCTGAGATCCAAGCAAGGGTCACTTGTGAATCTGACCAAGCATATATTGAATCAAATGACAGAAGATTTGAATAAGATTCTTTTACGGAGGCAACCAAATGTGTCAAAAGGTATGCTGAACAAAGTTCAAGTTTAGGTAAAGATACAACTCAAAGTGGTGCCACTCTGGATTTTCCAGAAATAAGAGTGGTTTTTATATTTCCATCTGCGGTTATGAATTTAAAATAAATTACATAGCCATAACCTACTGTGCTTGCATCACTAAAGCCGTGCAGTTCGAGCCGAGACATTGATTCAGAAATAAGTAATCTAGGCAACTGGATTTTAGAAATCTCAGGAAGCTCTGATTTAAATTGGCTCTATGTCTGGACGACAATATCTTCTGAGGGTGATTCATCCCAATCTTTATTTGATAGCCAGAGTTGCTGTAGAATTTGTTTGGCAAGAATAACAGTCGGTACTAAAAAACCCAAGGGATCAAAAATTCTTGCGATCTGGGAAAGCACACTACGTTTTGTGCACTTGGAATCAATGGGAGTACATAAGTAAGAAAATGCGTCCAGAGTAGGGTTCCACTGAAGCCCGAGAACCTTTATAAAATTCGGACCTTCCTTGTCAAAATTGAGGGGCATTTGAGTTTCTGTGCATGGGACAGCAGACAAAATTGCGGGAGGGTTGCTAGCCCATTTCCGCAACTCGAACCCACCTTTTTTCAGGAGAGTGATTAGCTCTGATTGCAGATGAAGGGCTGCTTCTACTGAGTCTGCGCCAGAAACGCAGTCATCAATATAAACTGAATCCTGGAGAACTTGAGAAGCTAGAGGATGATTGTCCTGTTCAAGAATTGCTAATTCTTTTAACGTTCGAAGAGCCAGATATCGAGCGGAGGATACTTCAAAAGTAACTCTATCAAGAGTGTATTCTTTGATTTCTTCCGACTTAGAAAAACGCCAAAGAAATCTGAAAATGTCTACGTTCTGATGTGACAAGTATTTGACAGTACATCTGTTTGATATCGCATATAAACACAATGGGGAAAGTACGAAATTTTAATAAAATTGTAGATAAATCCTGATGGAGTTTGGGACCAGAAAAGAGACTATCGTTTAAGCTTATACCTGTTGTGCCCTTTGCACTAGCGTCAAAAACTACTCGGAGTTTTGTAGAAACGCTGCTTGGCTTCAAGACACAATGGTGAGGTAAATAGAAGGCTGCTGATGAGCAATAATTTGAATCAGGAACTTCAGATATATATTTCATTTGTATATATTCTTTTATAAAATCTGAATAAGTTTGGTAAAGATTGAGGTTTTTATTCAGCCGAGATTCGAGATATGTAAATCGCCGAAGAGCTTGTGCATAAGTATCGCCAAAGTTTGGATTTGTATGCCTAAAAGGCAGTAAAACTACGAATCTTCCTGAATCATTTCGGTAAACTGAATTTTTGTATATCTGTTCACATTTGATGTCATCAGGAGACAAGGAAATATTAAGGGAAGGTAGGTATCTGTTTAATTTCCCAGAATTTTTGTAGATTTATATCGATTTGAGTTTCAAGGGAAACATGACAACTAAGGAGCGACGTATTTGGCAAAAAACATTCTGCCTTTCCCGGCAGTATCCATCCAAAAACAGTCTTGTGGAACAACAGGTTGTCCTGGCTCACCAAAAATGCGTCCAGAGCCTAACATACAGGGAACCAGCTCTGCTCCAAGCAATAAATCTACAGGACCAGGGATGTGAAATTTGTTATCAGCTAGTGATAAAGCTTTTATATAAGACCAATTTTGGGAATTAATTGTAACTTTGGGTTGACCTGAGCAAACCTCTGCTAGAATAACAGATTGGAATGAAAATGTTGGGTCATTTTTTGCACAAGGTCTTATAAAACATGAGTAATGCCATTATTTGAAGTGGAAATTGAATTGTTTATTCCCTCAATTGGGACAGGAAACTTTTGTCGTTTTAGACCCAAGCGATTAACACACCGTTCGGAAATAAAATTTGCCATACTCGCTGTATCGAGAAGAACACGCACTTTCTGAAAGTTACCTCGAATATCTCGAATTTCGACTTCTGCATTTGCTGCAATGCAAATTTTGAGAAGACTGATTATCCTTCTGTGTAGGCAGTATATTTATATCGGGAGTAGCAAGTACACCCGTATTGTGATTTGATTGGGTTTGATTTTCAGGAGTTGTTGGTGGTAAATCGTGGCTTCTATTCAAATTTAAATGAAGTAAAGTATGATGTGGCAATTGGCAAATCCTACACTTTGTAAAAGAAGGGCAATTGCGCACAAAGTGTTGGGAACGTATGCAATTACTACATAATTTGTGTTGTCTCGCAAGAGCTAATCTTTGCTGTGGAGTTTTTGCTAGAAATAGCTGACATCGGTACAAGGCATGTGAAGTAGAACATAGTACGCATTTTGAATTTAAATTTAGTTGACTATCGGCAACAGTGTTTATGTATGACGCTGGCGTATGATGTATATTTCTTAAATTTGGGGAAGGCTGAAAAGCTGTATTATTTGGGAACCTGGGAGATCTGAGTCCCAGAGTAAAATTGTAGTTCCTTACTGGCACCATACATTGGACAGATTCTAATGCCTTGCATTGATTAATTAAAAATGTTGTAAGAGTTTTATAAGTGGGGATTTCTGTAGTGCTATATTCAAGCTCAAAGTCTGTTCAGTTTTGGAATCTAGTTCTTGTAGTAGTATATTAAAAATTAAAAAATCCCAAGAGTCAGTATCAAATTTTAAAACTTTTAATGCTACAAGGTTTTCTGAGAATTTGTCCAATAAATGTCGAAGATCTTTGTGAGAGGGTTTTTGTAAAGGTGGAGCAGTGTATATTTCATTAAAGTAAGTTGTGGCTAAGAAACGCTTATTCTGATACCTGCCAACCAGAGTATCATAAGCTATTTGATAATTATTTTCCGTCATCGGAATAGCTTTAAGCAAATTTAAAGGCTCATTTTTTTAAATTAAGATGGCTAGCCTTAAAATGAACTTTTATATAAATTTGAAATAATATATATTTTTTTAATTTTAAGAAAAGCTGGTACCCATCCGCGCTCGATAGGATCAAAATGTCGTAAACAGACGTTATTCTTCGAAGGACCATATAAATTAAAATTAAACCTTAAAGAAAGTGGCAAGAGAAAGATGATTTCTGTAAGTTATAACTGTCGCAGACGAAACGCACATTAAATGCAAATGGCACTCGCCCTTTTTCCGTTCGTGGATCTGTTGGAGAGCGCTCTCACTTCTTGTGGATTCGGTTCATCCCCTTTTTCGGCCTATGTGAAATAAAATTCATATGCGAAAAATCTTAAGTGGATTTCATGGCTTAATTGTCGCACGCCGTTGTTTGTTGCTTCGTACTTCTGTGCTGTACTACTCCGGCCCTTTTCCGCGCATGACATCATGCTCAGTCGACAGGCCTAAAATGATTGTATATCCGCAAATAATGTACATTGTTAGCGCGAAAATTCAAATATAGGACAACAATATTTCCCATAAATCATACAGTTCCTGTACGAGTATAAGTAAATAAAATTACTTATCCCAATAAAATAAATTGAAATGAAAATAAATATTTAGAAACCCGTCCATTTCCGACACTGCCATTTGCCTAAAAATCGTGAAAAATTTCCATCAGCTGTTGTTATCGCAAGGAGCAGTATCATATTACCTTCTCATTTACTGCCTTTTGTCAAAATATTGTCCCTAATTTTTATCATTTGACAATTTATCAAAGAGTAGTATCTAAAATAAAAGTAAGATATGCCTAATGCCTCGCCATGATAGGTCATTTTGACACTTACTGCTACTTTCCCTGGGTATTTTCTATCATTTTAGAGCAACCAAGCTTAACCAAACCAAGTGAAGCTTCACCAAACCAAATGCAAAAAAATAAAGCACTTACTGCTAATAGTGTTTGTACAAAACCCTATGTTTTTCAAAAAGGGCCAGTTACTGCCCTTTACCTTTTCACGGTAGAATTTTTTTCGCTAAAAAGATACTCGCACGATATTGGGACAAAGTGTTTTTCTCTATGCATCCGTGCAAACCAAGGTATTCCTCAATCATTCAAAATTACGCCCTCTGTTGTTGCTGCTGCTTTTGAAAAGGCTATCTGGCAGGATTTATGATTATTATTATTTATATTAATTTATTGCTGAAACTGGGCAATCTATAGATTACTATACTTTGAAAATGACTAGCAGTCGTGGATAATCAGCTAAGGATTGGCACGTCTTTAGTAAAATCGAACAAACTGAATTACTCTATATTAGAACAGAAACTAAAGCTATTCCTTTTCTAAGAGTATGCAATTTTAAGGTGAACATCTTGATCGTCTGCAAAATTTGAACCACCGCTGTAGTTCAGTTATGCCTATGTTAAATAGTAAATGTGTCCTTAAGCCACCGTGGTATTCCATCAGTGGAAACAATTCGGACAATTATATGTTACATATTCAGTTCATTTTTAGTTAGAGTCTGTATGTCTTTGTTACTCAATAAATAGGCATTATGATAACAATTATTACCAAAGCTCCCTTAATATAGTTGAAAAAATGGTTTTTCTATTTTGGTATCATAAAGAAGTCTTTTCGATACGCAAAGTAGTGTCGAAAAGAGTCTTTTCGACACTACTTTTGTTGACGGCTTGCTATGATATTAACAAAATTGTTCAATGTCAAGGCGCACTAGCAAAAATTTCGACACCGTTTTGAATGGGATTCCTAATAATACAGACGTCAAAAGTGACAAGATGGTCGTCCAACTTTTGATCCCGACCTGAATAAATTAATGTTTTTCATTAAAAAACGTGCACAATAGAAAAAATAGTATAAAATACACGTTTTAAAAGACATTTAGAGCACTCGCACGTTAGGAAACTCCCCGCAAGCGGGTCGTTTCCTAATTTCGTGCTCGTGCGATAAAATGTGGTCATTTAAAACTAGTATCTTAATATACTATTATGAAATATAATTCATATTTACTCACTACACTACTGTGCTTCTCGAATTTCACACATGCGCCTTATTATAGGTTCTGAACGTCTATATGAGATCAAATGCCATTTTGTAATTTTACTGACAACAGTTATGTAAAATCATTTTGAATTTATATATATTTAAATACTTTATTTCTGTATTATATTGAACAAAAATAATATTGCGAGATAATATCCACATATTGACCACTATTTCATAACTAGTGCGATATGTTTATAGAAGCAAAGTAGTGATAAAAATATGAGAAATTTTTTTGTAGGAAATCCACTAGCAGGTTTAAAACACATGCCAAAATATGAAATTCTCCAAGATTTATTTATTTTAACGTCACGCGCGATCACAAGAATATCTTCACAACCCTGTAGCCCTAAAAAATACGAATGCAGTTTAGATTATTATTTTATTTCAAATGTGAATTTTAATACTTTAATAATAATTTACATATTTTTCCATTCGTCAAAGAGGGACATTTGATTCAGGATATAATATTTACTTCTCTGTTTATTTCGAGTTTTTAAGTTGGCAAATATGACAAATATCTGTTAAAACCCTAGTCAATTTTATCGTAAATTTCACATAGTTATGATCAATTATTTAAAAAATCCACTTTTTAATTGTAGACGCTACAAGAAGAATTAACGGGAGCCGCTTTCCATCCATTAGATGACAATCTAATGATCACCCATGGAAAAGGACATCTCACTTTCTGGAATAGAAGAAAGGATGGTTTTTTTGAAAGAACTGATATTATAAAACCGGTAATATAAACTATACATAAAATGCAGCATATAAAAATCGTATATTATTTAACGAGCGTATAATGTATAGACCACAATAAAGGACGATGATCAGTCAGTGTGTATTATAGTTCATTATACGTGAGTCAAATAGGTACGTACTATACTTTATCTACAACGAATGTTCCAAGTTTCCCTTAAGTCTGATAACTTGGAACAGATGTATATTTTTACTTGTGTTCTATGTTTTACTGCAGATGGGCGGGCATCTTGGAACGCTTTTAAATTGTAAACAACGTAAAACCCTGCTGCTAGTAAATATATTCTATATTGTTGTGGAGAATTCATGTTTACCTTACAATTTCTTGCCTATGGCTCCACCAGTATTTTCAATTTTGGATAAAGTAGAGCCCCTTCGGCTCGGCTCCAGGGTGTAAACAGCACAAGTGCTAGTTTAGTGACCCTAACGAAGCTGAAAAACCTAAAGAAAATTGGAAAATGGTCGACGTTTCGAATAGCAAGTCTGCCCCCGTCGTCAAGATGAAAACAAAATAAATGTTAACTCTCTGTCAAAAAGTGTTTAATTTTTTTATGCGGTGTTCCAGGCTATCTAGATTCCGGGTCAACTCCGGGTCGCCGATGGGATCCACAGCTCTCTTCTGAATGGAATCCAGCAGTAGGGTGTGCTTTTGTGCGGCACCCCAGATATGTGAGCAATATTCTAAGCATGGTCTTATTTGCGCTTTGTAGAGCAAGACCAGTTGCTGCGGTGTATACAGTTTTTTGTTGCGAAATAGCGGACCAAGGTTCTGGAAGGCTAATTTTGCGTCATGCCTGGACAAAAAACAGACTTGAATAGTTTCGAAATAAAAATATACAGAAAACCTACACATACAGACAGATATTTAAATTTTAAATCAAATCAAAAAGGGGGTCGTATAAAGTCTATATGATCAAATGAAAATAATTTGTAGTAATCAAAATTTCAACATAGAAAAGTAATTTTTAGCAATGTTTTGATTAATAATAACTATCCTATTGATTTCATAAAAAAATGCTTTATAAAGAAAACACCTTTAGATCCAAACTAACAAAACAAAACCACTCAATGAAAATTAAATTACAATAAATATTATCTATAAGCACCGAACATTAACTATACGATAAGAAGGTACACTCTCCATGGTGGCACGTCAACGGTGTGCCTCCTTCCCCGCGCGAAAACTAGCAGGATATTGGCAGGCGACCTTTGACATGGCACACACTGGTCGAATTCCTAGGAAAGCTGGCCATAATAAGGTTGATCAGAAATAAGACATAAAAGTTATTTAAGTATTGCACGTTTAAAATATCGTATTTCAGACAAAGATACTACGGCGGTTTACTGTTGAATTTTTGGATCATCTATATTCATTAACGATATAAATCATATATAAAAATCATTTGAATGTTCTTAAACCGTTTTAAAAAAGGATTTTGAAAATAAAGAGCTCCTTCGTTGTAAAAAAGGGTTTTAAATTTTTAATTTGATCCAAATTTTGTTTTTTTTGCAACGATTAATTCAGGAGTCTCATGCGCAGAATGAATACTAATTGGACGATAGAAACGCGTTGATGAGGGCCTGCAATTTTGCCATACAAGTATTTCAGAGTTATCGCTATTTTTAAAAATGGATCTAATAGTTACCAAACTAGTAAAATATATAGAAGCATCAGTGCAGCTGTTGCTAAAACACTTGCTTATATGTATTCTGCCTGTCCCGAGGTACCATCAAAGCCATATTTTCAAATTATAACTAAATTATATTGGCTGATTCGGCCAAAGTATTTATTACCTCTTTTTGTAATAACGTCAGTCTTGCACCGGTTTGGTGCAATAATGATTCTACCGAAGTTTCAGCTTCAGTTTCACTTACTACAGTATTATGGGATTAGGGGTGGGCAAAATAATCGATTATTCCAAATCGACTGATCGAGTAATATTTCAGAAAATATCGATTAATCGATTATTTTTATTAATCGATTATTTCGATTAATCGATGATATATCGATTTTTTTATTAATCGACTAAGCGATTATTTCGATTAATCGGTTATTTCGATTAATCAATTAAGCGAATATATCGATTAATCGAGAATAATCGATTATTACAAATAATCGACCATCGATTATTACTTTTAATAATCGAATAGCCCTAATTGAGGTAACATTTTTTTCTAAAACTTTGTCGTACGAAAGATATAAGTTACAATTTTTTTTGTCCTGCTTGCGTTTTGATAATTTTATACTGATGCTTAGACAAAATAGCTTTTACAATTATTATTAGAGCTAATACTTCATCAGCATTTAACCCTAAATGTAAATTATCTTGATTGTTTTTGTTTTAAAAAATTTTGGCTTGCTCGAGTCCGTTATATTTGAGAACTTTCGATGCGGTTAAGTTACCTTACCACATGATCTGTAGCTCATTTAAGCGGCATAAGTTAACTCCTGTGGTGTTGAATTTCCTCGGAGTTGTTTTGTTGTCCGTCTTTTGAACCGCTCACTACACTCACTGAACGCTACTGTTTTGCGACCTTTTACAATATATATTTTTAAATACAGCTGTAAGCCAATTTTGATTTTTTTTCTAAAAACCTCTCTTTGATCTTACTTGATTCCACTTGGAAATATATTTATAGCACGTGGACCTAAACTCATTGGGAAAGTCTTGATATCCTGTTAATTCAGATATTTTTAATTTCAATTTAAGAAATTTTGCATTATTACTTTTGGTCGGGATAAACAAGTGATTTTATTATTGTTTAATACCATAAAGAAGGGTGCGGTATCTTAATTAACCACTTTTAATGAACTGTATTGCTATAGGGTAGTGAGAGGAATTGAAACATGTATTCGTTTTAATTTACTTTAATAATGCAGATGTAAATTGCATTTGAATATTATAGATATAAATAAACAGCGTTTTCTATGTTAAATAGAAATTATATATATACAATTCTTAGAATAATTGCAGACATTCGTCCATTCAAGCATAAAACTAATATTACAAAAGGTTTCTTAAAATTAGAAATATCTACTAAAAAGTCTTGATTGTTTGATTTAAAAATGAGTTTTTTATCTTTCTTATTTTAATACTTTCTTTCTCCAACTTAGCAACTTTCACACAGCGTACCTTTTCACTGTAACTGCTTTACCTGTCTTGCTTACAGAAATTCGACCAGGAATGTCAATCCGCCAATTCCGCCATCTTATGTTCCATTTCCCAAAGGGGACGCTATCGTTCTGACTTCGAAGAATTGCTTAAAAAAGCCCAAAAGGAGGTCTTTATCCAACCTTGGACAAAGATAACTGAGGTGCACTAAATATTCTCTAATATTTGTGCATACAAGAGAAATTGGTCCAAACAAGGAATTTGACCTTTGGCCAGAGAACAGCACGTTTTACTGCTATTCGAGCGAACGTTTTTACTGAACTTTTAGAGGCTAGACGGTGACTGGACCGATCTAGAACATTTTAGTGGATGTAAGACACTTTCAAACTAATTATTTGCCTCAAACAGAGCTAGGACATGGCTAGATGTTTTTGGCGCGGAAACTAGGAGAGCTGTCACTAGACAGATCCTACGCGAATGAGTGTTTGCTACGCACTGACGTGATTAATTTCAATTTCTTTCTTCGAGCGGGTTGCCTAGCGGCAAAACCACATAATAAAAGTGGGCGGTGACACATACCGAATTCATTTGAGATTAAAAGGGTAGAAACTGCTTTCTTTCTTTATTTCACAGGCTATTATTCACAATGCTGACTGAGACGAAAATTTTGTAACAAGCAAATTTTGGAGAGGCCACGTGCGACGTTCAAATAGGCGAGGACGTGACAACCCTGGAAAACGAATGGCGCAGCAGTAGAATCGAATCGGTGTTATATAATACGGAGCATATAGATAGATTAGAAATAAGGCGTAGATATAGTTATTGTACGATAGCAGAGTCGACTCATGGCGTTATGTAATTATGATAACTGTACTGGCGAAGGTGTATTGGCGAAATATAAACGTGTTACTAAAAACTAATCGTTTACAGATCAGAAGTCGGGATAACCTACGTATTGTGTTATTTGTTGTGGAGAACGGTCAAATACGCGATTTCGGCGAGTTAAATCGCAGTGGCAACTTCTTCTTTTTTTGTGAGTGGCGATATCACAAAAACTCATAACAAAAGGCGGGCGTTTGTTGCTATCCTTGACAGTGGATTGACATTTGGCGATTTTTCAGATATTCACCATAATAATAAACAAGTGTGTGCTAATTAATTAGTGATTATTGTAAAAATTGTGGCGTATTTCAACTGTGTTCATTGGCATTGGTGTTTAGAAGGCGTTTTTCAAGTGATTTCCTATGGAGGAAGGCAGAAGTGACGAGTTAGAGCTCGATTACGAGTTGGAATTAAGCGACGGTGACCACGGCGAAGGCGATTCGGCGATGGAAGACGAAACAGTCTCCATGGTACATAAGCTGTTGAAAGGCGGTTTGGCAACTAGTATCCAGCAGACTGTGGCAGCCGAAATGGCAAGGGCGGCGAAGCAAAAGGCGGCCAAAATGGTAAAGGCGACGAAACAAAGGGCGGCCGTTGGTACTGGTGGTACCAAGGGCAACAAGAAGGGCGAAAAATCAGGTGAGAGCGTTCCTCAGGCGGTAGTAGAACATGCTTGTAGCGATAGGGCGGACTCCGCTTGCAGTTCGGGCTGTATGGGGTCAAGGGCAAGGGCAGGCGGCGACATTATTGACCCTTTCGATCCTGATAGCCGGGACTGTAACGTAGTCAGGTGGTTGAGCAAAATTGATCAGTTGGGCGATATTCATGAATGGTCGAACTATGAGAGAGCGTATTTTATGCAGGCGAAATTGCAAGGTGCAGCAAGGGGCTGGTTTAATCGGCTCGATGAATATGACCTCTCATGGGAAGACTGGAAGGTGGCTATTAGGAAGGCGTTTCCTAGAGTGCATGACTTTGCTCAGCTGCTCAAGGAGATGATAGCGAGGGTTAAATTGGACGGCGAAACCATGACCCATTATTATCATGATAAAATGGCGTTAATCGAAAGGTGTGGGCTTTCAGGCACAAAGGCGCTTTCGTGTCTGATTGACGGTCTACCTCTCGATCTACAGGCGAATGCGAGGGCATTTGGTTGCTGTTCCCCTGGCGACTGGTATACTGGCTTTCTTTCCTCTTTTGACAGATATCGGCGTCCATCAACCGATATTGTGGAATTGGAGGGGCAAGGAAGTCCAGGATCATGCGCAGGCGAAGGCGACGAAGACTTTGCGGTCTTCTGAGGCGCTTCTCAAATTGAGAGAGGCGTTTGGCGAATTTTGGGTATCCAAGGCGTACTATTTCCAACTGCTGGCGCGGGCTGGCGTTTACGAGCAAGGCGTTTGCTGACTTTTTGGCGAGGCGAGGTGTAAAACACCGAGGGCGAATGGTCAGGTTGAAAGGTGCATGCAAGTGAGTTTAACTGGCGAGGTGCAAATGGCGAATGCTCTGTTGGCGAAAGGCGAGAGCTATGGCGATTTAAGGTCCAAACTTCTTTTGAGATAGCAAAAGGCGAGTGAGAACCTGACAAAGGCGTAATATAAAGGTGATATTCGATAAAAGGCGTAAGGTTGCAACCGCAGGCGAAACCCTTAGGGTAGGCGATTTGGTGTTATGGCGAATGCACAGATCGATAAGATCTGGTTGATTTACTGGCGAGTTAAATTAATGAGGGCATTAATTGTTGCAGGATGGCCGAATGTAACAAGCAAATTTTGGAGAGGCGACATGCGACGTTCAAATAGGCGAGGACGTGACAACCCTGGAAAACGAATGGCGCAGCAGTAGAATCGAATCGGTGTTATATAATACGGAGTATATAGATAGATTAGAAATAAGGCGTAGATATAGTTATTGTACGATAGCAGAGTCGACTCATGGCGTTATGTAATTATGATAACTGTACTGGCGAAGGTGTATTGGCGAAATAAAACGTGTTACTAAAAAGTGTTGTTTACAATATATTGAATTGAAAACGATTACAAACGTTTTCCTTTACGAGTAAAGAGTTGCTATATTGTAATCTATCATACCGACAGTGCTGGTGTACAAGATCGAAATAAGGGATCGTCCGTCTAGGTTTTGACTAAGGGGTTTGAAGGACCGGCATATGCTAATTTAAATGCACAAATTGGGTTGTACCCGGGGTGAAATAAATCTATTTTGTGTTTAATTGCGGCTCATTCATTCTACATACATACAGGGTGTTATCACCAAATGATACGGTGAAAAACGATAGTTTCTACACGTGTTGGGGTGTTTCCCCAACAACTTTGGTCGAGAAACCTTTGAAATATTTCAAACAAGTGCCTATACGTTATAATTAAATAACTTCGATCTGAAGCAAAGAAATACAAAATATTGAAAGATTTATTGTTGTATAACTAGAACAATTTTTTTTATAAATAAGAAATAAATTATTAATTTACTTTGCCTTTATCATTAAAATTAAAAATCACAGTCATCGCAATCATTAAAATAAAAAATCACCATAATCTCCTGGACTATCGTGTTAAAAAAGGAAAAAATTATTTTTTAAATAAATCGAGCAAGATTTTCTTCTTGATCTCTTTTGTCAGAATCGTAATGCACATATTACAGTATATTTGTAGTCGGAAATATGGTGAAATCATTAACAAAAAAATTATTATATTATGAACTTGTTATTGTGATTTGATAAATATATCAATCTTTTACATTTTAAGTCACCAGCGCTATGCAATAAGCAGAAAAATCAAAATCTTTTAAATATTAGTTATTACATACCTTGAGTATTGTTATCAATAACTAACTAAAAACGTTAATAGATTTTTGAAACAGCCAGTTGAATACAAACTTCATCAAAATATTTATTTGGTGAAAATAATGCTAATAACAAACCATAACGTAAGTTTGACAGAGCGCTGCAAACAATTCAAAAGATATCAATTGTTTTTCGAAAGCTAACTAGAGTACTAGAGTGTTATAAATACTTTCGGCATAAATTTGATTAAAAATACCGCAAACGAGATTATCGTTCCTTGCCAGCTTTTATTGAAATTCAACCTGTGTGCGGCGAGAGTCCGCCAATCGTTACCAAGCAACGAAGCAAAACACTACGATTCCTTTTTTACGCTCGCTGAACACGCACACCAAAGCTGCCGCGGATGAGTCGATCTTCTTATCGTACAGTTAATGTTCGGTGCTATAAGATACCATGTGAATGTAACAAAATTTATACATGTGAAACCTGTGGACCATTATGAAAACGTATAAAAAAACACCAAACCTATATTAAAATAATTATACATATCACATATTTGTCAACATGCATTTGATAACAATCACAGAATACAATGGAACGCTTTAAGTATTTTAGCAAAGGAACCATTATCTAAAAAACGTAAAAGGAAAGAAAGTGCTTCAATTTTAATAAATAAAGATGAATGTGTTGCTTAAGATTCTGTGAATTTTAATAACACTTAGTTACCTTTGCTAAAAACTGAAGTTGATAAGGGTCACTTAAAAATTAAACACAAATTGCACGAGCTTTTTACTGTTATTTGCATTTACTAACCATTTTCATTTTTAGACTTGCTCGTTCTTAACAACGGGGGCAGATTTGTTCCTCGAAACGTCGACCGTTTTCCAGTTTATTTTAGTGTTTTCAGCTTCGTTTGGGTCACTAAACTAGCACGTATGCTATTTACACCCTGGAGCCAGGGCCGAAGCGGCTCTATTTTGCAAAGAATCGTACAATGACGTGGAGAACAAGGCAAAATTTTATAAGATAGAGAAAAAGTTTCGCAAAATTAACATAAAAACAAGCTCCATTTTTTGCTCTTATTGGGCAAAATACCTATTATCTACATAAAACAAATGACAAGAATAAAAATTTAAATATCTACAGCTACGTTAATACTAAAATAAACTTTGCACTCTCCCTTTTTTGGAGTCTCCAGGATATGGATGGTTTGATATTTCTCGACATCCGCAATGTTCTCCGTGTTTGGATAAGCAAATATGGTTTTGGTCATCCCTATTGGTCATAAAAACTTGGAACAGCATTTTCCTCTTGAGTGTTCTGCTCTATGGTTTGAATATCATCTTCATTTTCAATATCAGAAAAACTTTTTGGTCCAACTGCAGATTTCGAATCATGTAAGAAAATTTCTGTTTCTGATTCAGAACCGTCCGTCGTTTTCATTGCTGGGTCCTGCTATACTTTTTCCCGGTTCTACTTCAACTCGTTTCTATCCTGTTTAAAGGTGTCTTATCTTCGTACCACATGGCTTGGAGCTAATTTTGGAAAGCTGTGATAAATGCCGACTCTGCTGGCTCATCTAAATTTATTTTTGGCCTAGGAAACCTGTTTAATACTACTTGTTCTTTATCTAGCGGAAAATTTTCAGAGGCTTGAAATCCTGATTTTATTATTTCTGATTGATTCTGGTTTAAACTATCCAGGGTTTGTTCCAAAAGAGATGGAAATTGAGCCCTGGGAATAGTGACCAGTTTCTATTTTAGTAGTTGTTTCTTTCCTCCAAGTAGCTTTTAATGTCCTAAAAAAGTACAGGTCGAGTGGTTGACATAAATGTGTGCTGTTTGCAGATAAGAGGATAAACTTAATGCCATTTTCTTGTTAGTTTTTAATTATATTTGGCGTGAACTGGCTTCAAAAGCTGTCTCTTATAAGAGCTTTTGGAGTTATTCCAAAACTTTTAAAGTACGGCAGCTCTATCGACATAAACCAATCATCAAAAACTTTATCGTCAAGCCAACCCAACTTAGTTCTGTTGTATCTTGTGTCTTTCGGGCCCCTTTCTGTCCAAGAGTCGTATAGATGTTGGGCTTTTGCCATATATATATGGCAATCGGTTGTAACAAATCTCCGCTTGCGGTGCAGGCTATAACTCTTGATTTACTTATCTTTGAGGTATCCAAGCAACGGTCAATATGCAGTTTTCACTTAAAATTTGGAGCGTTCGGAGTCGTCTGGTAAATTACTCTGTCATTATTTATTATTGCCTGATGCTATACCTTCCAACTCTTTTCCCAAGTTTTCAAAATATTCAGAGATCATTTCAGGAGATACGCCTGCTCAGTTTCTTTTCATATTTTGCCCAAAACGATTTGAAAGGTCTGGGTGGCTTTCGCCGAAATGATAAACCTAGACTTACCCAGGTTTATATAGTTTGAAACGGGTTTCTCATCTTCCCCAGCTTTCCAGATAGGAATAAATAGGAATAACGTGCTGCAAACCTTGAGTTGTTAAAGGAAAGCCCCATTATACCTCAACATACAGTCCATCTAAGATAAGCCTCTCCTCCTCCTCCTCTAAAATTACTGTTGGACGTCCCACTTTTCGTATATTTTTATTTCTGGTCTGGTCTGGTCTTTTATATGTTTTGAATGTTTGGCGTAAAGAAATTGTCTTATTTCTTATTTTTTCAACTGCTTCATTTAGAGTTTCTGCGAATATTTTCTATATGGGCGGGCTGCAGGATTTTTTTGTAATGCCTTAATTTGTGCTGCAAGATAGGTTAAAAAACTGGATTAGTTTGAGATAGAGCGATCTATTTCCATAAATTTATAATTTTGATGTGTAAGCATCTTACGCGGCGGTATGAAGGTAAATCTCGAGAGAATGGACGGTAAGACGGTGTGTAAGGGTATGTGACATCCTAACCCATACGCAGTGATTAGTGCGCAGCTACTTCCGAGGTTCCTTGTAAAACGTGTTCTTTCTAACGCCAGAATATAGGCACGAAGACGAAATATACTCTTTACGAGGGTTGCTCAACTATTTGCGAAGCGTATAAAATACCAAGGGCTTTAGAAAAGTATCCAGTTAAACGCTATTAAAGCAATACATTAAATTACACAACCGATGTCGATTTAGGATATGTTTACACATCAGTGTCTCGACTACTAGCAGACTCGCTCATTTTTTTCTAATGTGTTAAGAAGCTGGCGAAAACTGGGAATAGTTATGAAGTCCTGGAACGGGTGTTCCAGGACTATGTAAACCTAACACACGATAGACTTAAAATGATGATAAAGCGTTGTTGCCAGATTTAGGGTTAATGTTGCAAAACCGAAGTGTTGCTCCAAGATACCCCACAGTTCTAAGTAATCCCACTTTAATGTATTATGCGTCTATTATTAAATGGTTGTAGATAAATACATTTATTGTAAAATACCCTTAATTAAGTTATCTGGAAAGGTTGGTGAAAATTCAATTTTAACCTAGTTTGCCTTGCTTTTTACTAATGTCGAAGTACTGTTTTCTTAAGCAGAATACAAGCCATCGACCCAAGCAATTTTTTTCTTAATTAAAGATATTAGCTTCCGTGGGCTCGGACTTGTGTAAAGCTGTATACAGACCTGTCTAAAGCTGCATATAGCTATGGACCGCATTCGACAGGTCTTTATAAGGCTTAAAGCAGAGCTGTATGCATTAGGGTAGAGCGACAGTATAGGAAGAATTTTTTTTTGAAAATCAAGATGCATTTAGGCATCCTGGGTCACGTTTTGAGAGAGCTTCGAAGCAGTAGTCGTTTTAAATTGCTAAACACATTTCATGAATGTATATTTGATCTGTACTTAATTCGAAGTTAGTATCAATACCAGGTAGTTCAGAAGCTATTCTAGAAAATTTTACGATGTAGCTATCCACAATTGGATAAAAGCTTACCAATAGTCCCACCAAATGCTCGAGGACCAGTTGTTTCACCCTCGAGGTGTTGAAGGAAATGTCGCAGAGGAAGCTCATTCGCAAGCAACTGACAGATACACAATTGCAGAGGTCGCTTAATTTTTCTTTCCAGTAATGAAATAATTTCTTCCTTGGTTCCTACCTTAGTGTTTGTTCCGTCGAAACCAACCACTTCTAAACTGTCGAACGACATTGAAGAGCTGTCTATAAGCTCAGCTAAAGAATCCAAAATACTTGAGTCAGCTCTAGAAACCGGGGACAGATGGCCAATATAGTTTGAATCTGGTTCTTGTTATAAAGATATGTGTGCTTCGACTATTTTTATTTTTCTATTATCAGTAAATGTCAATGTTTACGGCCATCAAAGTACAAACCACGCAACAGGGATATCTTTGAAGTCTTTTGTAACTCTTATATTTTTTTCTGCCTTGTACGTCTGACTTTATGACGGTCAGTGGTATTTTGGGAGTTTTTGCTGCTAACAATTCCATAATCCTGGAGCACGACTGAAGCTATCGCTGCACCTAGTCTGTCTGACACCGCGTATCTGTCTAATGGCCCCTGTACACGTTTGGCCAAAGAGTAGGGCTAAAAATAAAGATACCGATTACACGTTGGCGTTGCTCAGTATGCATTGGCCATTTGACGAGGATGGATATGGAAACCATCGCAGCCGCGGACTTTACTTGTACAGCACTTTCAATTTTTATTGAAAGGTGCACCAAACGAGAGTTATTAAAAAAATGGCGCAAAAGAAAGTGCTGGATGCTGAGTATTGATCGAAACAGAAGAACACGTTACACGTGTCCCGAGGCCTTAACGCATTTGCCAACATGCAAAAGTTGCTAGTATTACGATTGCTTAAGTTTGTCGTAAAAGGGTCAGTTTGGGAACAGGGTCGTCTTTATCATCATCAGACTTACCTGGCTCATTTTCAGAATCAGGCCCACTTTCCAGCAGCTGTCAAAAGAGGTGGTCGGTTTCGGCCATTCCGGTATGGTCTTTTTTACTCCTCTTTTCTATTTTTTGTTGTTGTTGAACAGCCTCGAAATCATTCATTTTCCTGTACGACCTCTGAAAACAAAAGCAACTACGTGCATACTAGCGTAATAACGACTTACTAAATAAATATCGATAGCAATCGATATAATACGAGTCCTAACAAGATCGGCAATGGTGCTCGTAAAAAAGGACAACTACTTTCCAGGCAATTGGCCACTTAGGGACCTCCCATGCGATGTGCCAAATAATATTTGATATTATTTTTTTTAACAAAAGTCTGACTGTACAAAATATTTTGTACTCTTTTGTAATAAACAAAAATTATTATATTAGTCTTTCCACCGCTCCCTAAGCCACCCCCCACCCCCCTCCCATCCAAGGGCGATATTCTAGAAAATAGAATAAAAGTGGTGGGGCGGTGGAACGACTTGAGGTAAAAAATTACTATTTGGGTAATTAGTTATTTTTGCCTTACACAACTTTCTATTTATCAGGCGTGCCAATGTTCAGCAAGAAAATATCTCTCCACCCTAGTATGCATATTTTTATATAGCTAACGATAGGTATAAATACTGCTTTAGGCAGGTCTGACACCGCTTTAGAGAGAAAAGATAAATTTCGCATGGGCGACTGGAGTACTGCTTAAATATCCCATCCTTTATTCGTTGGGGAAGTTCGTATAGTGATAGAGTTTTGATTTTAAGGCATTTTATGTCAAATGAAAACTCATGTTGAATGTAGACATAGTGCAACACTTCTAAACAATTGGAAATGCGTATATAACTGTTACAATTTATTGAATTTCTACAACGCGTTGTCGACATCTTTAGAACGCAAAACCCTTATATACTACCCTGGTTTACTTCGTAATTCCTATTGTAGGCGCCTGGTGTTCCTATATTGTTAAAGAAAAATTAGCATATATACATGCATCTTCGTAATACTTATTATAAGCGGTTGCTGTTCCTATATTGTTAACGAAAAATTATCATATATATTGCTAAAAAATAATACAACTAATCTAATCATATTTCAGCCTTCCCGAACCTTAATTACTTCCCTGCAATTCGAACAAGATGGTGATGTCATTACCGGGGATAGTGATGGGTTCATTACAATTTACAGGTAAGTTCCTAAAAGTGATTTTTAAGGTTTCAAAAAAAGTTATTCTGAAAATTATATAAAATATTTCTGAAAAACTTGCGACGCGCTTTCTGTGTAATAAAAATATTACTATTTTTTTTAAGAAAAATTAAAAGATGTTCAATGCTCGTGGAGCTATGACGAGTTACACCGAGATTAGTATTATTGTACAGGGTTATTCATTTTAAAGTAAAAATGGTCTTTTGTTTTAAC
>MU187809.1:415-23520 GCA_016904865.1 Pissodes strobi | reverse complement strand
TTTCCCCATATTTGTAAGTGTAGGTTTTCAGTTTTCTTTTCTCTGGTTCTCTCTAACCCAAACTAATCCAAACTAATCCAAACTAACTCCCACCGGGGCTTCGCCCCTGGACCCCATTCGGACTTCGCCCTTAAACCGTACCGGGGCTTCACCAATTTACGTGAATGTGGAATGCTTCACGTGTAATGAAGGATACGTGTAATTGAAGAAACCTACACAACAAACACAATATATTTGTAATTAGGATATTTTTGTAGTGGGTTATTTTTGTTAGGGTATTTTTTTATTTTGGGGTATTTTGGCTGGGCTAAAACTGACTGGGATATTTTCTTCTGGGATTTTCTGACCGGCCACCTAGGGAAAGAAATCTCCTGTGCGAGGATTTGATCGGAATATCAAAATGTGCCTGACTCAGATCCATCCTCACCAAGTAATCGTTCTTGTGAATAAAGTTGGGAACTGTCTGCTGATTTATTAAACCAAATCTTCTCGGGGAAAGAAAATCGTTTAACCGCCTTAAATTGAAAATCGGTCTTAAGCCTCCGTCGCTTTTCGGAACCGTGAACATTCGAGAAAGAAAACCTGAATGGTGAACGGATATGGTTCCAACACCTTCTGGTGCAGCATGCATGCGATTTCCTGATCGAGGCATGGGAGAAGCAAAACTGTTGGTATATAATAACATTTTTGACTTTAGACTGACATATTAAAAAGTGTACTTTTCATAGTATTTTTAGATAATAGAATATTGTGCAACAGGTGCTGAAAACTGTACTTTTCACACGTGTTGCGTACTAGACCTTTTCTAAAACTACAATAATATTTACCGTCGTATTTTACCATTGATTCATTTGATATTAAGAGTTGCATTAATCACTACATTTTTTCACACGTAATGTGAAAATTATTGATAAAGCATAATATACATCTGTGTGAAATGTGTATTATTCAAGAGTAATTTTATTAGTGTGCTTTAACCATTTTCAAGCCAGTCGTAGAACATAATTATTTACGGTATTTGAATCATTTTCATTTAATCTTTGTATACTCTTTTATAATACTATTTCCTTATAACATATCAGACATCTTGCCAACTCACTCAATTTGATGAATATTTTTTATTTTCCAATCTTAACAGTGATCAAGTGGCAAATAGTCAAAGTTGATATTGCCTAGCGGACAAATGAAACCAAAACTTGACCAAAAAATGGCATTTTATACATAGATAATGTCAGGAGCAGTTCATTATTTTAAGTAACTTTATTTTTTTATTTATGTATTGCAGTGTGGATGCAGATGGTGCATATTTTGTGAGAATGGAATACGAAGCTCACAATAAAGGCGTAGGTGCTTTGGTAATGTTATCTGAGGGTACACTCTTGTCCGGAGGTGATAAGGATAGAAGGATAGCTGCTTGGGACTCTCTACAAAATTACAAGAAGATTACGGATACGAAGGTAGTTTTATAAATATGCTTAAATTATCAAAGTTTGTTTTAAAGATCTGATCTACTGAAGCGTAATTATTACAACTTACAAAATTCTATTAAAATTAAAATATTTAAATAAAAAGAATATACTAATAAATATAACACACAAATTTCCGGAGCAATCTGAACATCTAATAAATTTTCTCTATGATTCTATTTAATTTTTTAGGCATTCTGTTTCTTTCAGCAAATGAATCGCACATTTGGGTGCAACGGGAGATCAGTTCAAAGAAGTACACATAAAGATATTTTCAAAAATTATGTTTGTGTAGGTTAGCCCCTTTTTTGAGCGGGATTCAACTTTTATGACTTTCAGCAATAGTTAAAATGGCGATATGGTATTGTATATAGAGATGCTTTCAGTTAACTCAGGATACGCCTAACGATCCACTAAAAACTAGCCCGAATTTCAAAGTTGGATTTCTCGCGAACCACTCGTTAGATTTTGATGATTTTTTTTTAAATTGTAAATTTATTCCTTCTTAACGGATTCTACGTCAGAAAATTTTTTCCGATTTTATTTTGAGCATATACACGCACAACAATAAGACGAAGTTTTTTGCCCGAACTTTGTAACACCCTGTAGGGTGCAGCAGCTACAGTGGCTATTACTAAATCAAACCACATTGTAGCCTCAACTTTTGTGAGCATTTTGTTTTTTTAATCACGACATTATCTCTTTTTGTATTGGAGATATGCTGTTTTAAAACGAACGTCTCGGAAAAATGCCTCGCAGGCAGAAAGTTTTATGTGTAAGTAATCAAGGCGGCATATGCGAAAACGGATTTATGGGTATCTGCAATATGACAGCGACGGTTGTCAAAGTAAAAAATGCCATTATCTGTGACGGATGTTGCTCGTATTGTGGCCTTAATTGAGGATGGCCGATGTCAACGTTATGTGTCCGATACCCTGGGTATGCCTCGAACAACAGTCTAGGAAGTCTGGAATCGGTATATGGAAACGGGAAATTTCACCAGGCGAGTGGGTTTGGGAAGAAAACGAAAGACAAATGCAATTGACGACCGCTTTATTGTCTTGAATACTTTACGAAATCGTAGAATTACAGCGTTTCAGAATCAACATCTGTTACAAGCCGTACGTAGAACTCAAGTCAGTGAGAGAACAATTCGACGACGATTAAAAGAAAACAGCTTGTCTGCAAGGAGGACTGCCACAGGACCCCAGCGACTTCCAAGACATCGTCGAGCACGTCTTCAGTTTGCGCGTTTACATGTGAATTGGGATATTGAGCAATGGACTAAAGTCCTTTTCACGGATGAATCGCGGTTTTGCCTGCGATCGCCTGATGATCGGGAGCGAATTTGGAGACGTCAAAATGAAAGATTTATGGACTGTGTAATTTCGGAACGCCTAAATTTCAACGGAGGTTCTGTGATGGTGTGGGCATTTCTAGGGAGGCCCATGCAGATTCAATCTTTGTTGAAAACGGCGCCTTAAATGCACATCGGTATATTGAGGATATTCTACAGAACGCTGTTGTTCCCTATTCTCATTTTATCGGAGACGGGTTCGTATTAATGCAAGATAATGCGCGACCACACGTGGCATTAGTAGTTAACGAATATTTGGACGAAGTGGGTATTGAACGAATGGTTTGACTAGCTTGCAGCCCTGACTTTAACCCCATTGAACATCTGTGGGACCAACTTCAAGGGCGCGACCTGTTTTACCCGACAGCCTTCAAGATCTGCGAATTGCACTTCAGGAAAGATTTGATGCCATTCCACAAGAATTTGTAACTAACCTGATTGATTCAATGCCACGTCGACTAAATGAAGCGGTTTTGAAGCGAGGAGTCCGAGGAGGCCACACTAGATATAAGTCCCTTACAATTTATTTAACTTTTTTTTATTTTCATGTTTTTGTTAGTTTTCAGATTAAACTTGCGTTCTGATGTTTGTTTGATTTTTTTTAAAGCTTTTTCCGAGGCGTTTGTTTTAAATCAGCGTATCTCCAACACAAACAGAGATAATGTCGTGATTAAAAAAACAAAATGTTCACAAAAGATGAGGCTACAATATGATTCCAGTTAGCAATAGCCACTGTAGCTGCTGCACCCTGCAGGGTGTTACAAAATTCGGGCAAAAAACTTCGTCTTATTGTTGCGCCCTGTATATGCTCAAAATAAAATCGGAATAAAAATTTCTGACGTAGCATCCGTTAAGAAGGAATCAATTTACAATTTAAAAAAAAATCATCAAAATCTAACGAGTGGTTCACAAGAAATCCAACTTTGAAATTCGGGCAAGTTTTTAGTGGCCGGTTTTTTATGCCGGTGAGTGTATATAAACAGTCAAGTTTGATTCTCAGTATACATATATTGGTAATTACCTTCGTAAATATTTTTGGTTTGCATCCAGGACAAGTGCGTTCGATATTTTATATTCAAATCAAGTGTTGTAGAGCATATTTTTCGGCATAAAAGGGTGTCTATTATTCATTTTTTACTTTGAATGGCTCATGAAATTAAACAGTTTAAGATAATAAGTGAGGTGATGATATCAAAAGAATCAAATTACGTACAACTTTAAAAGAAAAACTATTAAAAAATCGTCGATGCAGAAAGCTTAAAATTCGCAGAAAACATTGTATGTGAAATTTTGTTATTGACTACGGATTCAACCATTTAGAAGTTACCAAGGTAGTTTCAATAAGAGAGTTGCAAACACTTCTAGTCTTAGTCCAAAAAAGAGAAAATTCTAGTTGATGAATTTAAAAAAGATAAAATAGATTAACTATAAATACTACTAAATGGTTCAACATGTCTAAAGAATATTTTAAAACAAAAATTCTTGGAAATGTTTAGAAAATTTTATTAAAAAGTTGAATCGAGCGGAGCGGAGCAGAAAACACACACCAGTTGACAAAATTATCTCTAATCTTATCGAAGAGCACATCTTATTAGTATCATCATATGAAGGTCGTCGTTGTCGAGAACGAATAGGAAATAGTTATTTATACTATAAGGGATGTAAGTGACATTTACTAGTATAGTTCGAGACTATTAAATGTACTTACATCCCGTGGAGTATATAAGATTTTTTTTCTCCTCCCTGTAGAATTTATTCTTAGATTTGTATTAATTGAATTCGATATTTTCGCATGAAATTATGAAGACAGCTCTGACCGGTTTCTATAGCGTCATAAACATTCTTATTTTATAAATATCGTGAAGCTGACAGTTTATTATTAAAAATTGTGAAAAATTGAAATTATTGATTTGTATAATAGCCAAATGGATATAGAAGAATCAGCAAATATCGCTTGTCTGTCACCGCTGCCAGAAAAATCGAGGAAGAGGTATGAAGCAACGTATTAATACTTCAATAAATGGTTAAATCAAAGAAATCATCCATATTTCTCTAAGATACTGACTTTTTGTGTTTTATTCTACTTCAATAAATGGTGCCAAGCAAAGACTGCTACTGTAGTTTCAGAAACCGTGCTTTTGGCGTACTTTCACGAAAAATCTGCTGTATTAAAGTCTCCATCAAGCTTATGGTGTGAATATTCCATAGATATTTCCAAGTATCCTAAACTCCGAGCATTTTTAAAAAGAAGAAATGACGGGTATAAACGTAAAAAATCCAATGTGTTTGACAGGGAAAATGTGAATAAGTTCCTGTTTAAAGCCCCCGATGATATTTATTTAATCATGAAGGTTGTAATGATAATGGGAATTGCTGGAGCGTGCCGTGCTAATGAACTCTGTGTAGTGAAAATGGACAATGTTAAATTAAGGCATGAAGTTATAATTGTTACTATTCCTGATTCCAAAAATGGAATGGGACGTAAATTTACAGTGGCTAAAAGTGACGATGAGAAAGTTTGTTATTTCAAAATTACATTGATAAAGAAACTTACTGCCCGATATTTCGTGGATGGTATCAAAGATCCAGAAACTCAGAGGATGTTACATCTAGCTAAATTTGATAACAGCCGTGACGCTTTGGGTAGAGCTTTAGAAATCGGGGCGGCCTGTCACATTTCTAAGCCAACAATCAGGGCCGTATCAATCCAGGAAGAAAAGCTGGCGAACTGTTGTGAATTAACTGAGATGGGCGGTATTTTGAGGAAATTAACCGAAGTTCTTCAGGCCACGGGGAGATTCCGAGAGCCACTAGAAGTTAAGTCATGCAATTAAAATGGTATTAGTCAGTGCTATAAATGTGGCAAGACTGGACATTTCAGAAAGGACTGTCAAGTGCAGAGTTTCCTGGAGCCACTGGAGGTTAGACCATGTAACCGAAATGCTATAAATCAGTGCTATAGATGTGGCAGGACTGGACATTTCAAAAGACACTGTCAAATACAAAGATTCCGGGAGCCATTAGAAAATAGGGCACGTAACCGAAATATTTCAAATCAGTGCTATATATATATATGTGGCAGGACTGGGCATTTCAAAAGAGACGGTCTACATCTCCATCCAAAGACGGAGCAGCAGTTTAAAGTCAAGTCAGGAAGAGTTAAAACAATATAAATTTAAGGCTAAACACAAGGAAGGAAGATGGGCTAATTATATAGATGCTTTATCCAGAAGCTCATGCGAGGATAATTATAAACATTGCCAAAGAATAGACCAAAGAGAAGGAATCATTCCAATTAGACGAATCAAGTTTAAGGTTGGTCAGCAGTGGACCACAGAGCAACTGAGAGTAGATAGACAATGTATGTTCAGCGGCAATTTCGTCCATTTTTACATGTAAATCTCCATAAGAAAATCTAAGGTCCATCCAGGTCATTTTTGTTCCCAAGTCGCCGACTTGAGCCATAGCTTATTTCTCAACCATCCTCGAAATATTGGCCATCAATCATCGGAACCTCTCGGCCACCTCGGAAATACCTAAATTAATAAAAAGTTTTGGAGTCTTGAACCACGAACCTTCGGAACGCGGAACTAGTACCCTACATCTAGACCACCAAGACATAGAGACATGGTTTTGAAACAGCGTATATATGACGCATTCCGAGAAATTTGTATAGCTGATGCCATGGAAATATATATTACAAGGGAACTATAGTTTTAGGATATACAGTGATGGGCTAAAATATGGACCAAATTCATTTAAAAATCAAGTATTAATTTTTTGAAAAAACGCTCGGACACGTCGATTATAATTTTTTCTTCCGGATTTTTTGCCTCAAAAAGAAATTGTACAGGATGTGTTAAAAAGTAGATGTAGCAAAAAATTTTTGTATTTTAAATAGAACCCTATTTTTTTCAGTCGAATTTTGAATTCTACGTCAAATTCTGCGCATAATTCATGTAGGGTATGCCTATCCTTATCCCTAACGGTTTTAGAGAAAAACTACATAATAAAACGAAATTTTTCTTTAAAAAAGGTACATGCACCTACTTAAAGGTAAACAGGTAAATTTAAAAGAATTGTCACTACCATAGCAAGTCATGTGTCAATCAAAAATAACTTTAGGTATAATCACGATACACATATAACGGTATGCTCTTGCGCAGGCAGAACCTCCCACACAGAAACGTGTGACGTCACCCGGGAACGACGCTTTCGATTCTGCTATGTAAGCGTGTATAGAACATATGTTTTGAAATGCAATATTCGCAGTTTTGGGGGATTTTAAAGGACATTTTCGATAATAGGTACGTTCCTAATTATACGTGTACGTGTTTTAAAGAATAAAAGCATTTTCATTCCATATTTGTATTACTAATTATAATTGATATAGTATACATAGTTTTACTCTAGAAAATAATTTAAATGTATAAATGGGTAGTAAGTATTATTTCAACATTTGAGAACTAAGAAAAAAAGTCAAGATGAGATTGGTTGATGTGATGTTTATACTTGATGCGTAGAATCGAGGGGCACGCGGTCATGATAGTATTGTTTTATAATTCATTCCTTAATAAATTAATTTTTTCTTAATTTAAAAAAAATACGTAAATTCAAATATTCTGTACGCCACTGAAGTAGATCAACTGAGAGAAGTTCTCTTTGATTCTAATATCTTAGCCCATAACATATCCAAAAATAATAAAAAGAATCCCATGCAAATAAAAAGTCATTAAGCATTAAAAAATTATGCAACTTAATTTAGCCCACAAGATATAGTTTTACCAAACTTAAAGTGCAATTTTAATTTTCTTTGTATTGACCTCATTATTTAATAGTCAATATTCTGAACCCTTTCAAATATTTTTTGCCAATTTTTACATATTTATTTCATTTCCAATGAAGTAGACTCGGTTTGCAAAGTACTTTTTGATCCCAATACCTTAAGCCATAACATATCCAAAAATCTTTGAAAATAAAAAGTTATTTTTTACATAATAATTTTTTTATCATTCCATTAAAAATGTTTCAGTGCTTTGTTTTTTTTTTTAATAAACTAGCAAAACAAATGAGTTTTTTTTTATTTTACATTTTCAAGAAATTTCAAGATTTTGTTGGTTTCTTTCCAAGAAATCTTGGACTTGAGAACAAGGCCTAAATGAAAAAAAAAATTCTTCATAAAAGTTTCGCTTACGTCTTGACAATAAGGTAATAGAGCAAATCCCATATTTTTTGCTTGTAAGCTAACAAACATATCACAATAAAATCAAATACATATCGTAACGGATTTCGTTAAAAAGTAGTATTTTAAAATATACCACTCAATTAACAAAAAGAAAAGGCCCAAAAGAAAAAAAAAACTTCATAAACCTTAAAAAAAAAATTTAAAAGCAACGGGGTTCGAACTCAGGCTGCGCCGATAGAGCCGCCGAATCGAGACCTAACCACCTAGACGACTCGGCCACGAGAGCTGTTGGAACAGAACGATTGCATCGCGAAGACATGGCGCGATTAGGTGCGCAAATCAATGAGCTTTTGTAGCACGACAGAACCTAACCGATTTTAGCACCCTGGTACCATCGTATGTGAGCATGTGTAAATATTCCTCCCGGCGCGCGTTAAGAAGTTTCACTTCAATCACACTTCAATAATACATGTTGCTTTATTTTTTTTACTTATTTAAATTTTGGCAAATATTTTTTAACCACATAGTGTAGCTAGACCGTGAACCGTGACTTGATCGTGGTATATCTAAAAAGAATGTTTAATGAACGGAACTAAGGCACAGCAGTACCCGAATGTCGAATTAGCGGCAGCTAAAATCACGGTACGGTACGTGAAATTAGGATCCATCTCTAGCCATAGGATGTCCCTTTAGAGTGTGTGCCACTGCCATAAAAAATCATGTAAACCGTGGAAATATGTAATAAAAATAATAAAGTAAAGCTTTAATAATTAAAGATACCTACTCACCATCTTTTATGTTAATTCCATCTTCTCTTCGACAAGCACGAATCCACTGATTTGCTAACTCGTGTTTAGGAAAACGAAAATATTTAATATTACTCCCTTTGGTGGTCCTATTATTGTTCTCACAAGTAGCCACAGCACAGTTCGGTATAATTATACTATAAGTTTTTAATTTAAATAATCCTATAACATTATATAAACACAAAACAAATCAAAAAATTCACTTAATTAAATAAACTATGACACCGTCAAATTTTCCCGGATGACGTAGATGCGCGAGTGAGTCAAAAACGAGTCTAGAAATCAGCATACCGTTATATGTGTATCGTGGGTATAATTTTGAAAAACGGTGATCATGGTGCATTTAAATGACACAAAGAATCGAATTGGATGTGGAGACACAACAAAAAATCAAGAAGAAGTTTGTAACTTGTATCCAGAACGACCGAGGCTCAAGTTTCTTTTAGCGGAAATCGGCTACAAAAAATATCGTTCTATAGGATGATTCTACACAAGAATACTAGCACAAAAATAATTTTCCTTTTCTCCGCAAATGTTTTGTTTTACAGAAAACTAGATTTTTTTTATATCATAATTTAGCTAAAACCTATATTTGGATAATTTTCCCATTATTATTTTTTGTCATAGGCCGGTCCAGAAAAACCTATTAATTACGACGGTGTTATTAGTTTTATCCGAAAATGCCTAATTAATGATTTTTTTTTGTAGTTTAGAATAGCGGAAATCGGCTACCCAAAATATCGTTCTATAGAATGATTCTACACAAGAATACTAGCACAAAAATAATTTTTCTTTTCTCCGCAAATGTTTTGTTTTACAGAAAACTAGGTTTTTTTATATGATAATTTTGGGTTAGTGCATGAGTTAGGTTGGGTTAGTTTTGGGCTACGCGCGCTTGTCTTTTTACTCTGGTTAGTTTAGGTTAGTTTGGGTTAGCTTGGGTTAGTTTGGGTTAGTTTAGGTTAGATTGGGTTAGTTTGGGTTAGTCTGGGTTAGTTTGGGGTAACTTGGGATAGTGAAGAGACAAGCGCGCGCAGTGCGCTTGTCTTTTTATTCTGGTTAATAAGGGTTAGAGAGGTAGAGAGGTACTCTAAGCCAAGAATTTTTTTCTAGTGGATTTTCGCTCTTTTAATTTTATTTTATTTTATTTTTTTGAAAATGTGATTGATGTATTTGCGGGGAAAAACTTTGATTGCTCTGCGTTCAGACAGGTACTATAATGTCAAAAATAAATTTAATATCTTCCTAACGGATTTCCGCTAAACGAAACTTGACCCACGACCGATTACAAGATCTACAGTGAGTAAAATTGAGAAGAAATTCAGGGAAACAGGGAATGTAAAGGATCGTCTACGGCCAGGTCGTCCAGAAATTAGTGAAAACACAAAATGAAAAATTTTGTGAGAAGTTAAAGATAATTCCCATAGTGCATCCACTGAAGTAGCCCTTAATAATGATGTGAGCCGACGATCTGTTTTGCGAGTATTGAAACAAGAAAAGTACCATCCGTACAAAATTAGGTTGCTGCACGAGCTAAACGAAAATTATCCCGACCGCCGACTACAGTTTTGTGAAACTATGATGGAAATTTACAACTTAAATCTATTTTTCCATCGCAACATACTTTTTAGCGATGAAGCCACGTTTTGTTTGAATGGTTCGGTAAACAGACAACATTTTCGGTATTGGAGTACAAATAATCCCCGTTGGATGAGAGAACAGCACACGCAAAACCCACAAAAAGTAAATGTTTGGGCAGTGATATTAAATGATAGAATTATTGGACCTTTTTTCTTTGATGGAAATCTTACAGGAGACCGGTATTTACAATTTCTTCAAAATGAATTCCAAATCCGAATCAGCTTAATCTACCAGAAGCGTCTATTTGGTTTCAGCAGGATGGTGCTCCGCCTCATTTTGCTTGACAAGTACGAGAGTATTTGAATACTGTATTTCCCGAACGATGGATAGGTAGAAGAGGACCCATAGAATGGCCTGCAAGATCTCCCGATATTACACCAATGGATTCCTTTCTTTGGGGTTATTTGAAATCAAAAGTGTATAAGGATAAACCACAAAATTTAGAAGACTTAAAATTTAAAATTAGATATGAAATTAGGCAAAGTAATGAAAATACTGTAAATAATGTTTTAGAAGGGTTTTTAAGTAGATTGGTATATTGTCAAGAAGTTAATGGTTAGCGTTTTCAACACTTAATAAAATAGTTTTCGTTTTATGTCATTTTTCTCTAAAACCGTTAGAGGTAAGGGTAGGGTATGCTACATGAATTATGCGTAGAATTTGACGTAGAACTCAAAATTCGACTGAAAAAAAATAGGGTTCTATTTAAAATACAAAAAATTTTTGCTACATCTACTTTTCGACACACCCTGTATAATTTCTTTTTGAGGCAAAAAATCCGGAAGAAAAAATTATAATCGGCGTGTCCGGGCGTTTTTTCAAACAATTAATACCTGATTTTTAAATGAATTTGTTCCATATTTTAGCCCATCACTGTATAAAGACCAATGCTTAGGGCTTGGGCATTTTTTAAAATATATTTTAACTTGGAAAAATACATAACGTATAAGTTATATCGCTATGAAATTTTTGACTACCATGAGAAATATTAAAAATGGCAAATAGTATTTCTATATGTAGGTACTTTATAGATGAGGGAGAATAAAATATAGAAATCATATAGAGCTAGGTATATAAAATGTCCTAAATATATTGCCAAAATTAGGCAGTTAGATTTTTAAAAAATAGAAAAATAGAGAGATAAAGTAATTGAATCGAAAAAGCTCTTGGATACCTGTGTAATATAATAATTGAGATACCTAGTTAATATAAAATAATATTTCCAACATCCCAGTGACAGACCAAAGATTTTTGTAATTTTCGATCCATGCCACATGCTTAAATTATAAAGAAATAATTGGGGTAAATGTGATACCTTTATAGACACAAGTGGCCATATTGTTGACTTTAATTTTATCCCCTACGTAAACGCCATGATACCACAAATCGATACTTACCATATAAAATGCTAAAAGAAAAGGGTGGAATCATCTCAGAGGTGATAAAAGTAAATCGCCTGCTATTTATGCATAACTACTTTATACATTTATGTGAAATTTCGAGAATTGAAATTATAGATCTGATATTTCTACACATTTTTTAATCTATCCGTTCCTGAGAAAAATGCGTGAGAAACAATATAATATTCAATCCACTAACTTTCATGATAACATTGCAAGATTTCCGAAATCCGTGTAAAAATTCGAGCCTACCATGTAAGCATTGTGTGAAAATGACTGGAAAAAATCAGATTTAACGTTTTCTCGATCTAAATAAAAGCATAATATGAAGGCTTGGGAGGGGGGTAAGTAATAATTGATAGGGCTAAAACTATTGTCGTTTATAGAGGACATCGAAAAAACTCAGTTTTGTTGAAATTACATGAGAACTTGAAAAGTGTATTAGGCAGAAAATGTACAGATTTTTTTCGAAAAATTAATACCAGGAATTATTTTATAATTCTATATTTTAGCGGTCGATTACTACTGCTTAAGTATAAATAACATGTTTTTTATGTTTTCTATTAAAGAATATTGTTTAAATTTGAAAAATTAAATATTTTTCTTTTGGCTTTGGACAATCCAACTAACTATTTCAGAATATTTTTTAAAGATATTTAATAACGGTAAAATTTACATAAATATGAAATGGAAGGTTTTTCCATTTTCCTAAAATGATAAATTTGAACATGTGCTATTTCTGAATTTGATTAGCTTACGGGTGGTTCGACAGAGAGTTATTGATTTTCTGAATGTGTAGTCGTACTGGTCGTGTACGCCCTCGAGAGGAGCGATGCGAAATCCGTACAATTAGCATACGGGTGATTCGACAGAGAGTTATTGATTTTCGGAATGTGTAGTCGGCATTCGACGCGGTCTTATTTATTATTTTCATACTTCAGCGAGTAACTCATAGGTTGCGCTATTTGAATGAAAATCAAATAACCCAATTTTCTAGCTCACTTCACCTATATGTATTTTTCTATTTTTACCTATGTTAAAGTAGCGTAACCTATCGATTTGAATGGTGTAACACAATTTTTCCGATCACTTCGCCTATACATATTTTTTTTTCTATTCGGAACCAGCCCTTCTCTCGTCCTCGTATTGGCCTATAGAACTAGCGTAATTTACTTCGTATAGGCATTTCCCTTTATGCCCATAGGAGCCAAGGCAATGAATGATAATAGTTCTCTAAAAATATACCTACCAGTATAACATATTCAATTTATGTATAATAGCAAACAGATCTGTTCATTCGAAAACACTACTTATCGTATATTATTAGTTTGTACTGTTTTTTCAATTTTTACTCGACTAACTAACAAACCAACTCAACTATTCACACATCATCTTCCAATGCACGCCAGACCACCCACCACCTTCATTTATGGTACTTATAAGTTGTACGTAATTGAACGATTTACAGCTGTTTAATATAAAAATCGGTAAAAAATGGAACATGCCCTCTACCAAACCCAAATCTAAAAATAAATACGTATTGAAAATAAAACAAACAATATTCAAAACGCTTTTCTTTTATTCGAATGTCGAGGAAATATGAAATATTTTAATCTACAAGTTAGAAAAAGCACAAATAACTGAGATTATTCATTTTATGATGGAAAATAGATGATCATCAAATGCAGAAATAGCACACGTTCAAATTTATCATTTTAGGAAAATGGAAAAACCTTCCATTTCATATTTATGTAAGTTTTGCCATTATTAAATATCTTTAAAAAATATTCTGAAATAGTTAGTGGGATTGTACAGGGTCATTTTTTATATTTTCCCACCCCCCTTAACTTTTTTGTGTCACTGTGTAAAAAAAATTTAAATATGAAAGTTGTAGTGCTCGAGAAGTAGTTTTCAGAAAATATATTTTTGTTTATACAGGGTGTTGCAAAAGTGCGAAAAACAAGAAAATATATATTTTTTAAATGGAACACCCTGTATATTTCTGCTCAGGACGAAAGATCTTTGTTCTCCGATTACAAAAATATATAATTTGTCTACATTTGTTTAAGCCATTTCCGAGCTATTTAACTTTGAAAGTTGATTTAAATAAAATAAATCAATGTTTTAATAATTTTTTATTATTATATACAAACATATCTTAACATGTTTGATAATAAAACACTTAACTATTACAATTGTTGAATACGCCCACCGTTTCTATTGAAACAATCTCGGAAGTCGCTTTCTAATTTATTTGTTGCATTGATAATAAAAATTGCATTGTTCTGGTTAAGGTCGTTTATGTAGTATAAATTCTCGCCCTGAGATCTTCAATATTGGGACTTCTCTGAGCATAAACTTTGTTTTTAAATACCCCCACAAAAACGCATCTAAAGGCGTGAGATCTGGACTGTTCGGTGGCCAGTGGACGGTTCCCTGCCTAACAATCCATGTTTCATATCTATTGTTTAAAAAATTAACCACAGGCATAACATTGTGAGGTGGGGCACCATCTTGGTGCCATATTATTTGAGCATATTGGCGAATTGGATCATATCCAAGAGAACTCTATTTCCTGATTTAAAAATTGCAAATACCTTTCGCCGGTTAGGGAACCTTCATAAAAAATAGGGCCAATAATTTGACCGTTTAGTATGCCACACCACACATGCAGGGACTTTCTTTCTTGAAAGTTTATTTCCGATAATTCTCGTGGGTTTTGAGCGGCCCAAAAATGTGTGTTTCTTCTATTAAATATGCCCGCAGTTGTAAAAGTGCACTCGTCAGTCCATAATATTTTATTAAAAAAAATAACGATCTGGTTCCTTCCTTCGTAACATATTTTCACAAAATACCCGTACTTTTTAAGCGTATTTTGATTTTTTTTTGCTGACTTATCAAAATGCTTACGGGCATCTTCTATAGATCTGTTTGGGTTTTCTAAAAGGTGTTAGTTTAGTAAATCATTAGGTTTTTAATGGTTGGTAATTCCTGTTACCTTGGAAAAACAACAAAATGTCTAATTTCTCATTTTCATTAACTACGGCAACTCGCTTTTTCCTGTGAACTGATTTTCGTTGCGTAAATCCCCGCTCTATATTACTAAAAGTTTTTCGGTCTGGAACTTCTCTATTAGGAAATATGCGTCTATATTCTCTTCTAGCTGCACACGCATTTTTACGATTTTGATAATACAAACGCAACATTTCACATTTCTCTTCATCTGTATAACGCATTTTGAAAAATAACACTATAAGTAGTGTCGAAAAGAGGTTCTTTTCGATACGCATTTTGTTGACTAGTTGCTATGATATTAACAAAATTGTTCAATGTCAAGGCCCACTAGCAAAAATTTCGACACCGCTTTGAATGGGATCTCTACTAATACAGACGTCAAAAATGACAAGATGGCCGCTCAAGTGCTGATCGAGAATAAAATAAATAAATGTTTTAATTGAAAAACCTGCAAAATAGAAAAAATAGTATAAAATACACGTTTTAAAAGACATTTTTGTGCACTCCCACGTTAGGAAACTCCCCGCAAGCGAGTCGTTTCCTAATTTCGTGTTCGTGCGAAAAAATATGGTCTTTTAAAACTAGTATCTTAATATACTATTTTGTTAATGTCATTCATGGCTATTTTGACATATTTCATATTTTTCTTAATGGCGAGCAAGGCTACTTCGATTGGTTTGAAACGAGGTTTGAAATTACTTTGAATTCATGTTTTCAACTTTTAAAGTTCAATAGCTTGGAAATGGCTTAAGCAAATGTAGACAAATTATATATTTTTGTAATCGGAGGACAAAGATCTTTCGTCCTGAGGAGAAATATACAGGGTGTCCCATTTAAAAAATATATTTTCTTGTTTTTCGGACTTTTTGCAACACCCTGTATAGACAAAAATATGTTTTCTGAGAACTACTTTTCAAGCACTACAACTTTCATATTTACATTTCTTTTCTACACAGTGGCACAAAAAGTTAAGGTGGGTGGGAAAATAAAAAAAATGACCCTGTACAAAGCCAAGAGAAATTTAAACAATATTCTTTATTAGAAAACATAAAAAACATCTTATTTATACTTAACCAGTAGTAATCGACCGCTAAAATATAGAATTATAGAATAATTCCTGGTATTAATTTTTCGAAATTTCTACTAGAGCTCCAAGCCTTCATATTATGCTTTTATTTAGATCGAGAAAACGTTAAATCTGACTTTCCAGTCATTTTCACACAATGCTTACATGGTAGACTCGAATTTTTACACGGATTTCGGAAAACTTGCAATGTTATCATGAAAGTTAGTGGATTGACTATTATATTGTTTTTCACGCATTTTTCTCAGGAACGGATATATTAAAAAAATTGTAGAAATATCAGATCTATAATTTCAATTCTCGAAATTTCACATAAATGTATAAAGTAGTTATGCATAAATAGCAGGCGATTTACTTTTATCACCTCTGAGATGATTCTACCCTTTTTTAGCATTTTATATGGTAAGTATCGATTTTTGGTATCATGGCGATTACGTAGGAGATAAAATTAAAGTCAACAATATGGCCACTTGTGTCTATAAAGATATCTCATTTACCCCAATTATTTCTTTATAATTTTAGCATGTGGCATGGATCGAAAATTACAAAAATCTTTGGTCTGTTACTGGGATGTTGGAAATATTATTTTATATTAACTAGGTATCTCAATTATTATATTACACACGTATCCAAGAGCTTTTTCGATTCAATTACTTTTTCTCTCTATTTTCCTATTTCTTAAAAATCTAACTGCCTAATTTTGGCAATATACTAAGGACATTTTATATACCTAGCTCTATATGATTTCTATATTTTATTCTCCCCCATCTATAAAGTACCTACATATAGAAATACTATTTGCCATTTTTAATATTTGTCATGGTAGTCAAAAATTTCATAGCGATATAACTTATACGTTATTTATTTTTCCCAGTTAAAATATATTTAAAAAAATACCCAAGCAGCACTGGTCTTTATATATCCTAAAACTATAGTTCCCTTGTAATATATATTTCAATGACATCAGCTATACAAATTTCTCCGAATGTCTCTATGTCTTGGTGGTCTATATGTAGGATACTAGTCCCGCGTGCCGAAGGTTCGTGGTTCAATTGCGGGGCAAGACTCCGAGACTTTTTAATTTGGGTATTTCCGAGGTGGCCGAGAGGTTCCGATGATTGATGGCCTATTTCGAGGATGGTTGAGAAATAAGCTATAGCTCAAGTCGGCGACTTGGGAACAAAAATGACCAGGATGGACCTTATATTTTCTTATGGATATTTACATGTAAAAAATGGTCGAAATTGCCGCCGAACATACATTGCCTATCTACTACTGAGAAAAGATCAGCTTGAGGATAGTGAAATAGCACTACGGCTAAAAGCTAAAGAAGAACGTCAACCAAGACCAAGCTGGAGAGATATTTCAACTAAGGTATTTACTTTTAAATCTCTGTGGGCTCAGTGGGACTCTCTGTTAATTGAAGGTGCACTCCTTAAACGAGCCTGAGAAAGCACTGATGGAAAAGTAGTGAAGACGCAGTTAGTGGTACCAAGGAAGGGGGTATCGGAAGTCCTGGAAGAAGTACATAACGGAAAGTTTGGTCTCATCTCGGAGTTAACAGAACGATTGACAAGATCCGCGACAGTTTTTACTTGGTCAACTACTGCCAGGATGTGAAATCATGGTGCCGCAGTGTTCAACCTGTGCCTCAAGTCAAGGACCCCAAACAAGATCTAGTGGGAAGATGAAACAGAATGATGTGGGACTACCGTTTGAACGTCACGCCAGTGACCAAATGAAGGCTCGATATGATCTGCGAGCTAACTCTATGAGATTTCAGATGAATGATAAAGTCTGGTTATATAATCCACAACGGCAGAAAGGAAGATCTCCCAAGCTAACGCCATTATGAGAAGGGCCCTATAGTGTCATCAAAAGAATTAATGACGTAGTGTATAGAATTCAACGTAGCCCCAGAAATAAACTGAAAGTTGTCCACCTCGACAGGCTCAAAGCATATCAACGACATGAAGTAGCTGATCGGGACGATCAGGTTTAAGAGGAAGGCAATGTCACGGCTAGCAACCACCCGAATGTTTTTGTGCTACCCTATAGAACTAGCTTTGTCGCGTCCGCGTATGAGTCACCGCCGGCGCCGGTCGCGAATAATCAGAAACTGTACCCGATTCCTTGGTCGAGAATATTATAGAGTGGCCTCCCTTCTCCGGGAGTATTCGTGATAGATTTTAGATTGTATATAAATAGCGGATAGCGGTGAGTTGCAGTTAGGTAATCATTGAGTGTTGAATTATAAAGAGCTATTAGTTAAAGTTACAAGAATAGTTTAGTGTGTTTAATTGTATACAGTGGTAGAGGATAAAGAAAGTTTTAGTTTGAAATAGTAAAAGTTGTAATTTCGTTCAAAACTCACGGGAAAAACGTAACAATATAATATGTGAATATTTCTATTTTGGACATATCACATTTTGCACGTACATATGACAAATATTCTTATTAAAACTCTCAATATTATTTTCAGTTGCCAGATATTTTTGGAGGTGTTAGATCAATATACCCACAAAGACCTGGAAGAAATGATGGAAATATTTATGTCGGAACTACAAAAAATAATATTTTAGAAGGATCCTTACAAAGGCGGTTTAATCAGGTAAGCTGATATATTTATATTTAATTGTTCGATTTTAAATGGGCCAAACACATATTATGAGACAACAGAAGACAAATAATACCAAAATATTTTGGATAATTTTATTTATCTCTTTAGATTGTTTAGTTTTTCTTAAAATTCCACTGGTTTCTAAAAGAAAAAATAATTATATTTTAATCTTTTCATTATTCCATAATTTAAATAAATAACCCTCAAATAAATAAATAATTTATTAACGAATTTGGCATTTTGACATTCTTTGTAATACACATAAAACATAAAATACATATATGCATAAATTATTGATCAAATATTTAGCGAAAAATGCTCCCGATACTATGTATGCTCTTTAATAGAAAAAAGACTATCCTGTTTAGTATATCTAGAAAAAAAAACATGAAAGTGTTCTGTTCTGTCAACAACTTTGGTGAGCCAATTTGTTTTTTAACATTTAAAAAAAACGCTCACAGATCAAAGCAATAATTCTTTCAAGTGTCAAGGTTGACATATTATTGTTAGCATTACTCTCAATAACTTAATAGTATATTATTAACGAGCATATAATGTAGGCCACTCTGATGATTATAGTTCATTATACGTGAGTCAAATATTATGCTTTATCTGCAACCATCCTTTAACACACAAAATACTTAAATAAACAGCGAAATTTTAACATATACGTCAACCGTGACATTTCTCGTATTACTCCAGTGCAGTTAAGTCCCGTCGTGGAACAAAATCACCTAAAGCTAATTTTTTGGGAATATGTAGAATTTGTTGTTTAGATAAACATACTAAAAGTCCCCACCCCTCCGAGGGTGCAAAGAACCCCAAAACAACTCCAATAGGTACATTTTTTGCTTATGAGGCAAATATCTCGGGGACCACAGATTTTTGAGAAAAAATGCTAAATACCATAATTAAGGCCAATAAAATTTCCTACAAACTGATATATACATAAGTATAATTTGATCGATCCAGTGGCGTGCAGTAAATGCCTAAACTCGTTAATTATTTTTCAATCTCCAAAAAGCACGTCTCCCTTAGTGTGAAAAATCTTAGAATGTCTTTTAAGACAACCAAACTTTAAAATATGTTGAATGGGTGTAAAAAGTGTAAAAAACTGTCAAAATAGATTAAATCAGTGGCGTGTCATATGTATGTATCATGAATAACTAGTAATATATTTATAAACATTTTCCTAAATAGTTCATTTAGAACAACAAATATTGTTCAAATTACATAAAACAAATACTTAAAATTAAAAACTTCAGTAGATTCTGCCAGTGGCGTTCAACAAAGTCAAGAGTTCTTGGCTTGTTATGGACTTGCTATGAATGACTTGAAAATCTGAAACTTAAAAGGATTGTATGTCAAATACTGTTTTGTATTTTAAAAAATATTGTACGAAACAGAGAGTACAACGTAATAAATAACAGGAAAAAGTACTTACAATCAAAATTAAAGTCCACATAGCATTTATGGGAAATCCTCTTCGTCATCATCCTCGTTTTCAGCGGGTTGCATTAAGTTGCTGCAAGACTGTCCCTGGCATTGTCCACATAAACTCGAGCAGTTTAGCCCGGACTTTCTATAGCCATAAAGCTTCCCACAATCAGCCTTACAAGTGCATAATATCCGGAGCTATTCGTTTATTAACCGTAGTTGGTAAAATAAGTTCTCCCTGTTTCCTCCATCCCCAAGACGTAGGCTCTAACTCATTTCCCAGCCATTCCTGAATTCGATGGTACGCTCGTAAACTATGCTGAGAGGCATCTGAAGTTGGAGGTAAGGAAGCTAACGAGAAGTTCGCATTTAAGCTCTGCCTCGATGTATTGTTGTGGAACTTAAAAAAAACAAAGCTCATTTAGCGTTTTGACTGTCTTCCCTGCCCCCAAAAAGAGCTAAGAGAAACTTTTCTCCGGCAGAGGTGATGTAATTTTTTCTGCGTTGGGATTTAGGGTTAGGTACATTATCCTGTAAGTCCGGTCGCTTCTCTAGAAGTCTATATGTGGACAATTTACCTTTTTCATAAATTGCGGAAGTGGTATCGCAACCAGAAACTGCAGGGCAAAATAAAATAGATTGCGTCATAAGGCCTATCTTGTTCTGTAGTTCACTTATTGGCTGCCGGGCCTCAACATATAAACATTGTCCAGGTAGGGGAGGGCGGATCGAGGATGGTGAAAAGGGACTTATAGGCCTACTTACCGGGCTTCGGCCCCCCCACCCTTACTACTACTACTACTACTTGTCCATTTTAACTTTAAATAAGAGTAACACCATTAAATCACTGTGTTCACCAACCAATGTCACCGATTTCTCTATATTTCTTTTTTCAAGGACTTTTTCTACCATCAATGTATCTGCATCGCCCTTCGCCTGAAAAACTTCAATACCAGCTGTTTTTAGATGTTGACTTACTTTTGAAATAAATAGGTTTTTATTGGAGAAAACTGGGACTGATTAATGGTTGCCATAATATCATCAGAAACAAGATGTCAGAGCAAGTGTTACTTTCATATCGGCGTAACTGTTCTTGTATTTTCGTAGAAGTGGTTTTATTGTATCCGTCAAAGACCACCAAGCATTTTTGTCCATAATGATAACAGACATAAATAACATATTGGCTGTATATGACCTTGTAAGTCGTTGGAAATTGCCAAATAATTTTCTGAAGTAAATATCCTCCATCAATTACAAAGAAGGTATCTTCTGGAATGGTATATGATGGAATACATTTTTTATCCAATAATTCAAGCAGTGCAGATTTCTTAGTTTTTGGAAGATCCCATTATCAAAAAAGAGATGTACAATTAATTCTATTAAAGAGTTGACTTACCCAAACTAACCCAAACTACTAATAGTCCTAGTAAAGTAACTCTGTGACGTTAACACCATGCTAACGTGATTTTTCGGAACCGAAAAATAATTCAAGACTTTGGACGTTTGCTGCGCGCCACTGGTTTAATAAAATTATACTCATGAATATACCGTTTTATAGAAAATTTTATTGGCATTAATTTTTATGTCTAGCATTTTTTCCGAAAAATCAACTGTTTCCGAGATATTTAGCATATAAATAAAAATTGTACCTATTGGGGTGGTTTTGGGGTCGTTTGCACCCTCGGAGGGGTGGGGACTTTTAGTATGTTAATCTGGAGAACACATTCTAAATATTCCCAAAAAATCAGCTTTAGAGGATTTTGTTCCACGAGCACCATGTAATTGAAAATAACATTCCTGGAGTATATTCGTAGTTACGGCTCTTGATTGCCTACTACGAATTCATAATTACACTGTTATCTTATGGCACTATAATACTTACACTGGTTGTATTATGCATGATGCTCTTGTTACCATAAGTATTATGCTTCTATTATTAAATGGTTGTAGATAAAGGCTTAAAAAACACTTTCTTCGGATTTTTCAGTCCTTTCTATTTGAACTTTATAATATGGAGATCAAACAGTTGAAATACCTATTACTTAGAACAACTTTATTTGAAATAAATTCAGTACGGTCAGAAAAAATTAACACTCTATCAAGTATTACTCCAATGTCTTTAGTCTCTCCACTTTATCGAGGTTATCATGTTTCAGATGGTAAAGACAGAGTATTGGATTTTTATTTGATAGAAAAATATGCAGGAAAAAAATTCAGGCTCGTGTAAGGAAAAATAACTTGATGATGTGGGCCCCAAAAAGAAAATGTCGGACCTAAAATTAGGTATTAGGATTTGGGCTTCCAGTCTAAAGTTATTTGAAAAATAAAAATATTAACTAATTTACATTTAAGAAATATTTAACTATAATACGGTATACGTTACCTATTCATTATAAATAGCCTAACTTTATGCAGAAAATAATTTTGATTTTTAAAGAGGAGTGAGGAGTGGAGTTATCTTTGCACATGCAGAAATCTCAGTTTAAGTTTAGTTCTAACCTACGCATTTACTTGTTTTAAATAAATATAAATCCAGCAAAACTAACTCTCTTTACATTTTAGACACCTTTGTTGTCACTTGCCACCACATGCCACCAAACCACTTGTTGTCCGCTCGTGCAGTTTTTATCATTTTCGAAAGATATTATCTCGGATCGATCATGATTAAGACGACACAATTTAAAATGTCACTTGATTCTATAATTTTAACCATATCACGAAGTAGTCTCACCATAATTATATCATCTGAGTGATTTAAACTCGTCTTTTTATGAGGTTAAAATTAAATTTAAAAAAATATATTAATTGTAAAGAAAAATACATGTGGTGCCAACAATCAGCCTGCTTAAGGTTACTTTACAGTTGACTTAAAAATAACATCATGTTGAATTATACCATTGTCTTTGTGTTTTATACTAACAGTCATAAATCTGCCTTTCTTAGCCCTCCATTTAACGTACACAATACGATGCTTTAGCTAGGCGACTTTTGGAATACTTGTTCGATGTCGAATCATCAACGACTTTATTTCATGCCATCTGAAAATACTTCTAAAATCACTTTGATGGTTATCACTAAAGACCGAATTATACGC
>MU187802.1:34845-70286 GCA_016904865.1 Pissodes strobi | reverse complement strand
TTCTTTGACCATCCTGTATATAAAAAAGTGACGATTAAAACAATACAAAAAAATAAAGATCATTTTACTAGGAACAACTTTTGTATTTAAATTTTTTTTCCAACCCCAGTAGTTTTCGAGATAAGGTATAGGCCCCTCTTAAACGGGCCACCCTGTACAATACTAGAGAAATTTATTATTAGCATAGATGCTGATAGTGGCACTGAATGAAGTGATTGAGCTGTTATATTAATTTTCGCAATTAATAGTGGCTATTCTATTAAAAAATATATTGAGAATAAAATATAAGTATAATTTCATGTTATATTTAATATTTTCGGTCAATTCATAAATTCTTGAAATGCAATTCAGTGTGGACTTATTTAGATGCCCTGCTTGTTTTATTACCGAATGGCAACTATAGATTTCTACGTCATTCTCTCATATCTGTGAACGTACTTTACCATAGATGAAAGACATTCAGAATCAGATCACTCATCGAATTATGATGCTGTGAATAATTTCCTTATCAAGATACAAGATGCTCCATGATTTTTTCAAATACATTTTACAGCGTGTAATTTTCAAACTCTTAAAATATTTATTACAAATTTGACTTGTCTGGTTTCTAGTGAATTGAAAAAAACTATAAATTAAAGAAAGAAAAATTATATTACCAAACAAATACTATATTCCAATTTTTGTCGCATATCCTTTGCAACTAATAACCCTGTGCAATTCATTAGGTAAGGTAATGTGGTAAAATTGTTTCGCTTTTAAGTAAAAATGCAGTTTTTCCTGGAGACTAAGAGAGAAACCCAAAATTCTTTTTTGGAAATAGCTCTGGAATGACCGCACTACATATATAATAAAAGTAAAGTAGTAAACAGAAATTTTTAATTTTACATGTCAATTCAGGGTAAAACCTTTCCATGACCTTTTTGTAAAAGAATAAAAAAGAAATAAAAAATCACTTGGAAATTATTTCGGATTATGCACAAAAATGTAAGAAGTGAGGCAACAACCCCGTACAAAATTAGAAAAACCTTTAAAAATGTATGTGTAAATGCATTAAATTAAAAACCGTTAGGTTAAGAGTTGAAAATTATAGGCGGTACTATAATAGATTCTGAATATTAACTTTTTACGTACATTTGATGATTATCTAGGAATAGATTTGCCTTCTTAAGTTATACTTTGTCATAACTGATCAGATGAATCAGATAGTAGTAGATTGTTATCAATTGGATAACCTTCTGTCTATAGAAGATTTTTTTTGCTTAATTGAGAGTATGTAGCAGGGATCAGGTACATTTTGTGGGGAAGCTACGCACGGAAAGCAAAATGTATGTATTTGGTTTTCCAGATCATTATTGTATCCAGTATCCCGGTCTGTATCATCTTATAGCATATATTTAAGCATTTAAATTGTTACATTTCTGAATACACTATATTTTAAAGATTAATTTGACTATTTTCCATGACTACTGTTTAGGAAGATTTATGAGTTAATATTTATCTACAGTATGTCCGCGGATGAGGTTTAAAAGAGGACAAATAGACCAAAAAGTGAAATATACGAAAAAGACATTCTTGAAAAAGTTTTTGCTTGTTTAGAAAATACGATTCACCATGAAGAACTTCGATACTGTTGTACAGGGTGAGTAAAAAAAACAATAATGTTATTTTACGTAAAAGAACACATACCTTATTGCAAAGGATACGAAAAAATTACTCTTAAAAAAAAATTGTTTCAGAAATAAATCGGATTCGCGCTACCAAAAATTTAAATTGTACACAGAGAATAAAAAAATACGAAATTGAAAGTCTCAACTATTCACAAGCACGCCTTTAACCGTTTTCTCGTAAAAGAACAAATATGAAATAGGTTATAAATTAAACCCCAAGCCGAAGAAAAAGATTTAAATACCAAAAGTATCAATTTTATCCGATTACGTCTTGCAAGCCTAAGTATTTACAAGCACACCTTTAACCAGACAACCTACATTTTAACAATAATAATAACACTTGATGGCATACTTAATAATGTGTTTATTTAATGTAAAATAGTTTCCATCTAAATGATATTCATTTAGCAAAGGGTTGTTGTAATAGTGTTATGGGGATGACCAAGTACAATTTAACGAGAAATTTTTAGGAATGCCAATAACTCGAATGACAATCTACAAGATAATAAAAGAGTTCTAAAGAACAGTGATTTTGGACCTCAAAAAGAAAAGGAAGAAATATGGCCATAATGATGCTCTCACAGTTTTAGTTCTTCAATTTGTCAGAGAAACTCCTGTGATGTTCCTTAGAAATATTGATGAATAGTTGGAAATTGTGAAAAAAGCCATATTAAATAAAATATTTTCGTTCAAAAAATTGGACGAAGGAAATGAAGCTAAAAGACTAGATTTTTGTTTATGTGTAGACCATATTTTAAGTGGATTTTTTTATTTCTATAAGTGTATTGTGTTTTCGGATGAATGTACATTTTCTACTAATGGAATAGCAGCATCTCAGCACGTCGGGTACTGATCTCGATTAAACCCGGAATTTAGAATAATGACACGAAGCTAAAATTTTCCATTTGATTTTCGCCAAAAGATGCATTTTCAACAGGGTGGTTATCCAGCACATAGCTCGCGTGAGGTAACAAAATGGCTTAATCAGAGATCTGGTCTAAAATAGATTAATAGAAATGGCCCAAGTTTGTAGCCCTCCAAGGAGGTCACCACTTAATCATGGCCGATATGTTTCTATGGGGTCGCCTAAAATAAATCATTTATGTTACTCCAGTACCAAATAATATTGAAGTGCTAAAAGGCAAGCTTGCCCAGACTCCGTTCAATATTCCAGGAAGAAATCAGAAAGTCAGATATCTAAAAAACAATTAGAAAAATGTGTTGAAATGGAGGTGGAATTTTTTAAAGTTTGTCGGTTTGCCTAATTTATATTATAATTAAATGTTCACATTTAATTATATAAAATACTTTTTCTACGAGCGTGTGAAAAGTGATTTACTTTTCGCACTAGTGTGAAAACAAATTTACTTTTCGCATTAGTGTGAAAAGTAATTCTGAAAAGATTTACATATTTCGAAAAGTCTTTTTTGAGTAATTAAAAAATGACAAAAACTGACTATAAATAATTTTATTAGAACTTTACAAACACAATAATATAACATATTATGATATATAAGATATCGTGGCTTAAAAAAGTTTACCACGCAATTTGTACAGTCAGTTAAATTAATCTCCGACGGAAATTGTTGGTAGGACACTGAACTTCTGATCGAAGTATTCATAGTCAAAACATCTTCATTAGGCTGTGTACAGGTAACCTCTTTTTCTCCTAGTCTTCCAGGCTGTTTTTCGTTTATTCTCCACGGAGTTTTCCACATATCCCTCGGCTACAGTGGCCGACTTCCAACCCCCATGACGTTTGAGAGTCAAAATATCTGCTCCTGAGTCTGCGAAGCAGATGATCGCCGAAAGCAATGTCCTGTATAGCTAGACGGGTCAGGCAATCCAAGGAAAGTAGCTAAGTTTTTCGGCATAGCTACAAAAGTATTTATGTCTATGGGCAGTTTTATGGGCACGCCTTTTCTATATTGGAAAAAGAATCGATTTTTGGTAATGCCTACAGGACGCAGACGCTCATACTTTCGAACAATCTCCACTAAATTAATTTCTTCAATTGAACCACCACTAATAACAAACTCTCGACAGGTTTTCGTTTTAGTATCAGGTATTTTAATTAAGTAAATGTCACCTTTGTCTGTGACGTCTTCAATAGTCATCCGACACAGCTTGTCTCTCCTACACCCTCATGCGATTCCAATTATTAGTGTGACTTTCATGAGCAAAAAATCATCGTTGGCCCTTGTGGAAAAAACTTTAGATTTCTTCGCCTTATAACCTTCCGATTTTCTTTTCAAAAAAGATATTAAATTATTGTACCTGCTTATATCAATGTTTTTCTCTTTCGATAGCATTGTCCTTAACATGGAATAATGACTCCAAAGGGATGAAGACTTTTGTTGTGTGGACTTCTGCCGGAAATACGCTAGTAAGACAGTCTCGGTGAGATTCTTTATTTTATTTCCACTACACCACTTTTCGAAACGTTTATATGCATTTTCATATTGGATCCTTGACCGGGCCGGTAGAAGCGAATTCATGACTATTCTCGCAGATTCTTCTACGTCTGATGAAGCTAGATCACTATTTTCTATGTCTGAAGAGTCCATTTTCTCCATTAGGTTCATGGAAATAACTTTTTGAGGCAGAATTTTTCGAATTACATACGGTTTGTCAACTTTACTGGCATAAAAAAAAACAATTTGAAATAAATATCATAGGATCACCATGATGATCTAACTGTTATGATAATCAAAACGACAAATTCAGGGAAATATAAAGTGTGGCAAGTATAACTGGAACAGCGGAAAGAATGCGGACAAAAAATTGGCGATGTTGTCGAGTAGTTTTTTGAGAATTAATATTTATACCTATTATTTAGATAAACACATAATTTAATATACTCATTAACTCATTGAAAATATAAAGTAATATCCAAACTGGAACTTTACTATTACTTCAACTTTAATTCATAATCTATTTTACACATTATCAATTTAAATAAATTTGCGACATTTATATCTATTTGCCCGATACATCCGGCAACAGGTGCGTCAAATTCCCCTCGTCCTCGTGACAAAGTGCATCAAGGCGATTGGCTGCAAGCCATTTTTCCTCTCTTCACTCCTCAAACGTCGCTGTTCCAAATAAGTTTGCCACACTTTACAGAAGTAATTTTAAAAAAGCCAATGTTCATTATGCTCGTAGAAAAAATCTTGTAAGACATACGTGTGGAAAGTATGTTTAAGGCACTCGTATGAATTGCGAAACTCGCTTCGCTCGTTCCGCAAATTTTCATACTCATGCCTTAAACGAGTACTTTTCACACTTATATCATAAATAGCTATTATAATACTTAAGTAAATAAACACTCATTGATAAGTATATCATTAGGTGTCATTATTAATTTTGAAACTAGCCATCCAAATTTACAGAATAAAATATTCTGTAGACTTTGCTAGGTTCTCTCATTAAAGGTGTGCTTGTGAATACTTGAGATATTGAAGAAGCAATGTGATAAAATTGATACTTTTAATATTTAAATCTTTTAATGAAACCTTGCTTTGAGTTTAATTTAAAACCTATTTCATATTTGTTCCTTTGCAAGAAAATTATCAAAGTGGCAAGTAAGTAAAATGACATTTTCGTATTTTTTATGCTCCCTATGCACATATTAATTTTTTTATAGCGCAAATCCTATTAATTTTTCAAGCAAAAACATATATTAAGAGTAATTTTTTTGTATCTTTCAAAATTAAGCATGTTTACTCTTACGTAAAATCACATTTTTGTATTTTTGACTCACCCTTCACAAAAATATTGAAATTCTTCATGGTGAATCGTATTTTCTAAGCAACCAGAATCTTTTATGAAAAATTAAATGTTTTCGTATCTTTCTCTTTTGATCGATTTGTCCTCTTTTAAACCACATCCGCGGCCATACTGCATATTATAGTCGGTAATTTGCACGAATGCAATGACATTGTACGCTTATGCAAGATGTCGATCGTTTGTCATGACCCACCTGTTGCAGATACTTGACAACACATGTAAATCACTGCAACGCAACGGATAAAAATCAGCGATAATTTATCGTCTGCATAAGTGAATCTGGGTCATTGCAGTAGCAATTTTTTTTTTATCAGATTGCTTATTGAGACTTATTTTCAGGTGTCGTAATATTAAGAGCAGATGTACAAGCTGACTTCGATAGAAGAGTGTCATTCTACACGACTCAAAGGACTGCTTACAACCCCCTCAACCAAGTCTTTAGAATAAGAGATAATAACGCATTTTAAATTAGTCTTATTGTAATAAATTATTTTGTAGCATAAGAACCTTTTGTATATTAAAAAATAAAAATAAAATTTGTAGAATGTGTCTTTTTTCGGTGATATATTTCTTAACATAACCAATCACTAACCTGAACAGTTGGTACAAGGCAATATGTAACTCAATTTTTTATTAACTAATAAAAGTGTCAACATGTGCCCTATCAACTTTTTTGTATTAAATGGCATTTTAGAACGATTGGCTTGAATACTTTGTGCTCTTCAATGATATCAGACTTCATACCATTATCTTCAACAATGACATACATCTCATGCCTTAAAAACTACATTGTATCTTAACATATTGATCTTTGACAGTGTCTGCTATTTTTTAATCATATATTATATCACGAGAACTATGAATTTAATCGATTAAACTACGTTCAATATTTTGAGCATGATTTTTCTGGAAAATGTTGAATGCAAAATAATTTAACAAAAACCCGAGACCGCGAAGCGGTCGAGGGTTTTTATTTATAAATTATTTTGCTTGAAACTATTTGCCAAAAAGAAAAATCATGCGAGAAATATTGAATGTAGTTTAATCGATTGAATTCATAGATTGAGTGGTATACGGCTAGATTATTTCCTGAATTAGTCACCTTGGTTACATACTCCAATGATGCGTTGACTAGGCCCGCTTATCAAAGTCGACATGTAAATATTTCAAAATTTGACATTTTCTGTCACCTCATACCAAAATAACGAAATACAAATTTTAAAGAAAATCGGAGTTTTTAGCAATAAAAATCAATATTAGATCATTCAAACCATTTACAAAATAATGTTTTCTCAAAAACCGTTAATGAAAATTGCAAGAATCAGCTACAATCGACTAAACGAAATCCAATATGGAGGACGCAGTTTAATCGCTGTTAAACAGGTCTAGTGCAATAATCACTTATCTAAACAAACTTTAGTCAGAAAATCGGGCTGTCTGATTGGTCCATTTTACGATGAAGGAAATAATCAATGTTAAAGATAAGACTATCAAATCCAGAAGGGCCAAATCTGCAAAAAAGCAGGAAAATACTAGATAATGCAACAAATTTGCAATGCACACATAATCACTTTTTGAAAGCAACAACTCATTCCAAAATTCCAAGAATGTATTAATTTATAAAAAATATAAAAATACTCAATTATTACACAATTTCAAAAATTTTCTAAAACTCTGAGAAGAAGCATATAAAAATACATCTTAAGGTAGTTTTTTGAGTAAATAAACGAAGATTATTTGACGGTCTGAATTCAATAGATACTTACAAAAAAAAGTTGTCTGAATAGTTTAGTCTATAATGTATTCATGTTCTGATTTGTCTATGGTTAACGTGACTGAGAGACCTCGTACATTCTTTTTCAGTCTAGTACAGTTAATTGTACAAGTTAATGGTTTCCCTGAAATCAAAAAATATTCGTAAGTACATACAGTCTAATCATGATCACAACCATCTCATTGTATTTAAAAGAATTTTTTTCAAAGAAATATTGTTTGATATAACTTATTATAATTAATAATTTATTTATATTTATTTTACTTAGTTAAAAGGGTAAGGCAAAAAAATAAAAAACCGCATTTCAGCGATTCAAGTAATAATATTTATTATATTTAGGTAAATATAATTATCTCAAATTATATTTACCTTCCTTTAATGGCACAACCTCTTTCAAGTAAAACACAGTTTGTTGCCAATGAGTCCTCTCAGCATGTGGCCCAGTTGAAAACTCAACTTTGTTTGGCAGATCGAAAAATGTATCAAAATACCCTGCAATGCCAGTCAATGTTCCATCTCTTACAGGAGTGAGTATAAAATCTTTTTTAAAGTTGCATGCTGATGTACTGCAACTCATTATGTCTATCTCAGTTACTACCACTGAATTTGTGATGACTTTATCATTTGGGACTGTTTCTACATTGGCCTCTTGGAGAATTTCCGGCTTCATACATTTCATAGAAAAACCATAAACATTGTCCCAAAAGTTTATAAGATGTTTATATCTTTCTAAAATATGCAATAATTCTCTGTTCAGTCTACAATTTCATATTATTCATTAAATTATATAGGAAGTCCAGCATAAGAAAAGTAATATTTTAAAAATATTTTCACATTCGATATATTTTATAGAATTAATGTTATTCAGATTCTAAATGTTCCCTCGAAAATGTTAACTTTCCTAAAAATAACTTGAAATTGAATATTTCGATTACATTTACCTTGATCGGATATTCCAACAAGACTTATTGTGCATTTGTTAGGTAGCAGTAATCCCCCGTTACTCAAATATTTATCCCTAGCATATATCACACTGTCCAACATTCCTTCAAATAGCAGGAAATAACCCATCCACTCGGAAACAATTATATCTACTTTCTCAATCGGCAAATTGGTTTTTTCTAGTCGACCCTTTATTAATTGTGTAGTGTCCTGCAATGAATTTTCCCTAGAAAATATAGTTTCTATTAAAACTAAAAATCTAACCGAGGTGCCAAAATAATAATTATTATTATTCCCTGGTACACGTACAAGTACAAACAAAAATTTTGCAGTGTACTCTTAAACATTTTGAAATATAATATAAGATGGCACATTTTTCTTCTGGAAAAAAAACGCCTAGGTCTATTTTTTCATTTATTTAACAAATATAAGGTGATAGTAGATGTCATGTAAAAAGTTTTGCCAATTATTGCGAATTCTAGGAGATTTAAAGTAACACACACACGCCCCATATAACTTCAAATTAGTTTGACTGTGTTAGGTCAGAACATCTGAGCAATATTCACTCTACAAAATTTTATATTATTCCACAAATTCAAATATTCATTTTACCTAACTATATCCATAGCCTTATACACAACCTCCGATTGATCAACTCCTATTACGGTTTGAGCACCAGCTTTGGCGCAAAACATCGATAGAATTCCGGTTCCACAACCCACATCTAATACAACCTTGCCTCTAAAAATATCAGGATTGTTTATGATAGCATCTCTATAACTTTCGGTTCTAACTTTGTCCTAAAAGTAAAAGTATAGTTGAAAATTTAAGAAAAAGGCGTTTTGAGAAAAGGTAACAAAGGCAGGCAAAAACCTGTCATTAAGTGTAGGTCAGGTGAGTCTATAAAACCTAATCTGTTATAAAATTGCAAAGCAAACAGTCGATAACACGAATGGTCAAGTTAACAAGAATGTATACAACGACACAATTTTATTTTCAAAAAAAAGTTTTGAATCATGTAAATATGAATTGATGGTGATAACATCATTTAAAGGACTTTTGAATGCCAATACACATTTTTTAGATATATTGAAAGTAACAAGTTATTCAAGCCACTGTTAACTTTTGAAGTTAATTTTACACTATGTGAGCAACAGACATTTATTACTGACGTACTTCATGCTGAACGAAGACAGTACCAACTTACATTCAACATTTCATGATGGATTCCAAAATGCGAATAAGAACTAAAATAATCTTCACTGTCACTAACTGTAGAGTCTATTACCATTGGCACTGCTTTACCTGCAGAGTCTCCAGAATCGACTAAAGTTCTGGTGACTTGTTTCATTTTATCAATGTCTTTTTGATAACTCCCTATTAACATATCTCTCTGCTTTAGCTAGAAAATATAAACATCCTAAAACAGTACGTAAAAAGGCAAAGTGGTTAGACCTAAAGCCAAATTACCTTGTATGAACAAAAAATATAACAAAAATTTAAAATAAGATTCGCCTTAAGCAAAAATTATATATAAAAAAACAATATCATTTCAAATAAAAAATCCAGATGCTAAATCATAAGTTCAGAAGCAATAACAAATATAGAGCAACCTGCAATTGTTTAGGCAGATTTTGATGTAAACAGTTGTGATTGTATAATTATATTTTTAAAATAAGGTTCTTAAGCCAATGTAGCACATATTGTTAAAGGCCATACACATTTCAAATGACAGACTAGTTCAATTTAAATAAAAAGGCAATAGAAAGTTTATGAGTTTTATATATATTAGTGGTCTAGAGGTTCTGAATTAGCAATTAATTTCATAAGAATTTGTAACATGTTTATGTTCTGAAAACTATCTGCAACATAGTAAAAAACGGATTGCAATGTTAAGAAAATTAATGAAGTCAATAAGTCAATCCTAATTGCAAATTGGTTTCGATTCCAACTAACGTTGTTAGTATGCCTCAATAACAACATAAAACATCAGATGCTCAGCTTCTTTTGTACCAACCCACTGCACACTAGAACGAGTTATACGAGTTTAAGGCCAAAAATCTTTTTTCCATGCAGTTTATGCAGGGTGCTCCAAAATTTTTAACAGACGTTGAAGACATAATATAGAAGACAGTAAAATAAAGACATTTTGTCATAAAAACATACATATAGTACTAATATTAATATTTTTATTGTACAGGAAGGTAAAGTTATATATTTTTTTTTATTTTAAGAATGGGTGAACATGCTGCAAGAAAAAAATTAGTTTTTCCAAAAATCGCAAAATATCGCAAGATTTTATTGTTTATTTCGAATAGGTACCTTTTCAGGTTTTTAATGAACGTATGATATTAGGTGACATATAAAGAAATTTTTTTCAATGCTTGCATAAAGTTTATAAAGCAAAACAAATTAACACGCGTCAACTGATCAGAGTTTCCGCACGCGAAATGTCAATATATCAAAGTTTGCTCGATTATCTTTTGTTTCTGCAACGTAACTCAGAGCCTACTTTTCACTTTGCATGGCTTAAATTTGTTGTTTCTTTTTTTTAATTTCTTTGATTTTTGGCCATGGTTCGTCCTAGTGTGCACTGGGCTGAAGCAATCACTTCACTTTAGGCCAAGCTTTGAAGACAACCTCGCTTCTTATCAGTACATTCTGTTATTTATTTCTACAAAACATATTAAGTTCCCAATGATTTTTGGAAAATCCTTTTAAACACTTTTAAACCAAAGAGTTAACCACTATATTACATCCCGGTTCCTAAAAATGATGACGTACTTTAATTTGTGCAGACAAACCTGTAAATTAAGTTCATGAATGTGCCTCTGTAATTCTGCAAAATTTAAGTTACTAATAGGAGTCTTTCCGTCTATGGCATAGTGTGGAGTTGAAGGAGCACTTCCCAAATCATCAAAATCTATAAAGAGAAAACAAAACTAAGTGGAGAAGAAGGAAATTAAATTGACAAGTTCATCTTTCTTTATGGTGTACCTAATTGGGCATTGCAAGGGCTAATTAGAAATTAGAAATGAAAACATCAAGAAAAGTAGCAGTAGTAAAAGCTGGTTCATTTAGCTAATTACACTTTACATATGGATTGCAAAATCTTTCGACTCTACTAAGAAGAGTACCAGTGTTAAGCCTACATCTAGATATCAATAAAGTTATACAAAAAATGCTAGCTTACATCCAAAAAAATGACACTAAGAAATCAACAAACAATAAATGTATGAACCGATATTAAAAATACCATCACGTAAGTAAGAATTAAATAACTGTAACAATTTAAAACAGTGACATATTTGTTGAAAAACTGACTGTGGCCTTAGTGTTAAAATATTAGGAAATATTTTTCTGATCTAGAATAGAATTGAAGGGAGTTTGCGCTGGTAAAGGCCTCTGCCACTGCAACCTATAAAGGTTTATTGTAGCACTCCGAACCATGCTTAGAGGACCTCATCCAGACTGGTATTCCAAATCAGACTCCACAATGGAGTAGCGGCTCCTTCATGTACCTTGCAGGCTCTGGTTTGGTCTCTCCTAGCCTTGCATACCTGAGCCTGCAGAGAGCCTCACACTCGCATCACACGTGTTTTGGAGTTTCCTCCTCCTCCTGACAGAACCTGCAACGGCTATTATCTGCCAGGCCGATATTTTTCATGTGTCTGTTCATTCTACAGTGCCCCGTCAGCTGACCCACTAGTATTCTTATCGTTTTGCGACTCCTCTTAAGTAGATCTGCCGCGAATTTTGGGGAGCCGTGTTTTATGAACTGTTTGGCCTGTAGTTGCCCCGGTGTTTGTAACCACGTGGACCCCGGCTCCCACCCCTTTACTGGTCTTAGAGCCGTCGGTATACCATGCTTTTTCCGCTTTTATAGGAGGCCCATTCTTCTCTGCCTACAATTGCTACTGAGAAGGGTCTATCAAACCCATAGGAGGGGGTTGTTTCGTCTGATGGCATTTCGATGAGATCTCCTCGCTGTCCTCTAGTTTCCATCTTGTGGACCTTTCACATTCAATGATGCGCTTGTTGCCTTGCTTGTGCCAGTATTGTACGATTCTTACGTTTCCTTGTATGAGGATATGTAATGGAGGTAGATATAGCAGGACTTCCAGTGTTGCAGTTGGGATTTATCGCCCCCGAGACGCACAGACATGCCAGCCTTTGTACGCCTGATTGCATCTGTTTGCGTGGTCTTTATGCCCCAGGATATAGAGCCATAAGTGAGCACGGGCCTTACCACCATTTTGTACAACCAGAGATTCAATTCGGGGCTCAGCCCCCAGTTTCTGCCGCAAAGTCGCCTGCACGCCCAGTGCAGTTCTTGCTTTCTGAGTGGCCTTGTTAAGATGCGGTCCCCAAGTCATACCTTCGTCACACCGTGACACCTAGGTACATATTTGACTTCCTTGAAAAAGGGAATTATTATCCCGCTGAGCATTGGATTTTTAAGATCCTTTAATGATCTTTTCTTTGTGAAGGGGACTATTGTGGTTTTCAGCGGATTAACGACAGATCCTCCTCTCCACACCATTTGCTTACTATGTTCAAAGCATTTTGTGCTCTTGTTGAAACATAGCCCATGTTCCTTCCCCAGACTACTATGACTAAGTCGTCTGCGTAGCATAAGCAGAAGTAACGTTCATTTTCCATCTTGTGTAGTAGACTATCTACCAGAATAGCCCACAGTAGTGGTGATAGGACCCCTCCTTGGGGGCAGCCCCTCCCCACCCGCGCCATAATGGCACCCCGCACCAATGGTGGCAGTTATTGTCCTATACCTTAGGTTTGTTTGGATCCAGTTGCAGATGGTTGGGGGGATTTCTTTGTGTTTCAGTGCCATCGATTTGGCTGAAACGTGGTTGAAAGCACCCTATATGTCCAGAAAGGTGGCTAGTGCCACTCCCTTATCATCTATTTCCTTCATCAGGAGTCTATTTAGTTCGTCCGTTGGTACGCATATTGACGCTCGTGAAGGGGTTTTCTTGGGTTAGAGAATGTTGTCGCGGATATACCGATCGACTAGTTTTTCCAGTGTTTTAAGCAGGAATGAAGTTAGACTTATTGGTCTGTATGACTTTGGCGTTTGGTCAGATGTCCGGCCTATTCTTGGCAAAAAGACGACCTTTGCCCTTTGCCATACAGCTGGCGTGTGGCCCCAAGCTATGCATGCTCTGAGTATCTTGCAGATGTGTGGCATTTTTCTGATATAACTATAAAATCTAATTTCTTATACTTACCTAATCACTATGTAATGTAATGATTACCCTTGCGGTTACCTAATACCCTTTCTAATACCTATGTAAAAGTAAGGATATTTAAATTTTACTATATACAAATTTGAAAATTTTTAATTTAAAAATTAGGAACAGGTCCATAGGCATATAACTAAAGTTAATTATATGTCTATGAACAGGTTTCACGATCTAAAACAGTTAAATTCTGGAAAATAATTTGACAGCTAATTATTGACTTTTTACTCCACTCAAATTTGTATTTGTGATACCTATCCCAGATGATATTCATATAGGATGTCAATACGTAGGTATGATCAGCTTAAATCCTAACCATTTATAAGCAAATTACCTAACAAAGTGCTTTAATTTTATTAAATAAAGATGTATGTGTTGCTTCAACTTCTGTTAGTTTTAACAGCACCCATTTTTAACTGTCCCTTATGAAGTTGATAAGGGACAGTTAAAAATGAACTAAACCTTTTAACAAAAATCAATTAATTCTTCCTAAACGCATAACACCAAATTGTAGATATATAGATAGATATCCTTTATAGATATTCTTTATTAGATTCCAGTGATTTTGTTTACAAAATTTGACCTTATAGGGTATGAATCTTGTCAATTGTTTATCTTAAAATCTTAAAATTAGTGATAAAATCTTACAAACAAAATAAAATAAAAACAACTAACACTACAGAGATACAATAGAAGTTCATACAACAATATTTCACACTCACAACAATAACATGTAATTTAAAATCATTTAGAATCATTTGACCTGTCTCGTATCCTAGCTATTAAAAAGTACCTATTGTTTCAAAAACAATACAATATTGTTTTAGTTCAATCCAGTCCCATCTCATTCACTATGAGACTATGAGGACACCTCACAAACGAATCAATTATTTACCTAATAACACCTCAATATCACACTGACCTAAAAGACCAGTAACCAGTAATTATAGGATATGACATTATTGTCATCTTGTCAAAGTCAATTGGAAACTTGACAATTTTGCACGAGACTGTTATTTGCATTTACCAACCATTTTCATTTTAAGATTTCTTTGTTCTTGACAATGGGGGCAGATTTGTTCCTCGAAACGTCGACCGTTTTTCATTTTCTTTTAGGTTTTTCAGCTTCGTTAGAGTCACTAAACTAGCACTTATGCTGTTTACACCCTGGAGCCAGAGCCGAAGAGGCTCTTCTTTCCCAAATATTGTACATACAGGTGGCGACAAAGGCAAACATTTATAAAGAAATCTGCTATAAGTAATTTTCCAGGTAATTTCTCTATATAAAGATAAGATAAAACAGAAAAGGAAATTTATATTTAAAATTTAAACAATTTAATTGCCCTCAGGATACCTGTCTATTTCTAAATTTTCAATATATGGTATAAATAAGCCCTGGCTATTTTGAAAAATCGCGAAACACCTTAATTTTACTTTGTTTTTTTGTAAACAGCTTGACATGGAAAGCTGAATTTTAACTCACAGGATGTAGGGGTTCGATAAGAAGGGATTTTTTAAAACTCAAATTCTAAGAGGTTGAAAAAACGCCTAGAAATTAAAATATTTTCAATCTCAAAAAGTGTTTCCTATCTTGAAAAATCTTAAGAGGGTAATGCAAGGTGAGTGATAACACAGATCTATATAGCTACGCAACAGATGCCTACTCCGGTGTTAAAAGTGTCGCTCGCCAATAATGCAATAAACTTAAATATTTTCTTATTTAGACGTGTTTTACCCCGCCGTGTTGCCAAGTCGCGAACTGTAGTTTACCTTTCATATCACATTATGGTATTACTCATTTTCTTGGCAATGGTATGTTATATTATGTCAAATTAAAGTTCATTATCAGATTCAGTGAATGGTGTTTGCTTGAACATGGGCTAAAACTCACCTTAAATATCGGTGTAAAAGGTCATTACAGATTTTGTTAACTTATACTGTAATATCTCTTATTTGTATTAAGTAATAATATTATCATGCAGGTTTTTGCTTCGAAGATCAAAGGAATTTTTGAAATGTTTATAGACATGCCAAAGTACCATTTAATTTTGTTTTAAACTCTACTATCAATATTATAAATTTGTTCATTTAAATTGCCGTTTCATTTGTTTTCCTATTAATAAACTATCATACTTAATAAAAAATGTAAAAATCGTATTTTTCTTAAAAAAATGTTTGTGTTAATGTGATACATAAATGTTAATAATAAAACTCGATGATTTGAGCGGGTCAAAAAGTCAGCCGAAATATTGTTCAACGTGATAACTTGGCATCACCGCCCTTTTAGTAATCTTCCTAGACGAGTGGTTCACCCGCTCGCGAAAGCCAGTGAACATTTTTGGCCCCGCGTAAAAAGCATTGGAAGAGGTATCTGTTGCGTAGCTATATATATCTGTGGTGATAACCAACCACCTTAACACATAAGTATTTTGTTTAGGGTGTTATAAAAACAATGACAAAATGTTATTAAAATATCTATTCCAAATGGTTGAAACAACCCTCAAAAATTAAACATTTTTTTTTTAATAGAAAGCTGAATTTTGGCATGTAGGTTGATTTTAAAGTGTAGGGGTTCAACAACAACAGGGATTTTTCATTAATCTAATTCCAAGGGGTTGAGAAAAACCCTAAACATCAAAACGTTCTTATCTTAAGAACCTCGGAACATGTGGATCTTATTTTTTTACATGATATTGTCATGGTATAAATATACGGTAGGTTCACTGGAGACAAATTCCCAATTTCGCCGACAGTGGTTGACGTCGGAGCGAATCCGGATCAATCTGGTTCGTGGCCTGCGGTGGCTCGGCTACGCGGGACAGTCTACAATCAGTGTGCAAACGCCCTGAGATTGTGTACTGTCAGGTTGCGTTGAAATAATAACTGAGGAAATAGTTTTGCAGCAGTGAATACTTTTTGAATCTCTCCCGACAGACTGCTCACTGATTTATACCGTGCCTGAGGTGTGCGGCGGCTTTTGCGTTGGATGCAAAAACATCAAAACGATTTTGCTGAGTGACTCTACGCGATATTATTTGTACTCTAATATTGTCAACTAGCATTCACAGTAATATAAAATCACATAGTGAAAAGTTTGAACTTAACCATGAACCTCGATTATAAACTGTTATTATTTAAAGTGTAAACACTATAAACTGTAATGGTATATCTTGTTGATAAATCAAAACAATATTCAAATTAGGGTAAAACGAGGGGTAAAAGTTCGGCTGATAAATTATTAACATATTAAAACTTAATAAGACCTAAATTAAAGTATTCAAACTGATTGATTTATAATGCCCTTTTAGTAATCTTCCCCTCAGCTGCATTATTTATTTTGGAGAAGAGTAATTCCTGGTGCCCATAAGACATGTTAGATGTTCTGTTAATACTTATCACATTATAAACTCAACCTAAAGCAAATAAATGCTAAACTTGTTTCTCTAGTATTTGTATCCATCTTCCTCAACTACTCTGAGCTACTTCAGCAAGCAGTTCTTTCTGTGACAATATACCATTTTTTTCTATACTTGAAAGGATAATGCATGGGGGTGATCTTAACTCTTAACACAAATGAACTAGTGGGATTCACATAGCAGAAAAGTCAAGGAAGAAACATAAATCAACACTGTGATGAAATAAAAAAGCCAGCACTTGTTTTGCTGTGAATTTTAACAGGTTTACAGGCAGATCTGTTTCTCTAAAGCCCGCAATGATGACAAAATGACGAAAAAAGTACATATCCAACATGGAGATTACATACAGATTACAAATTGAATATAACATAGATTCCAAAGATTACAGGTGGATTTCAAAGAAATGTACTTGGATTTCAGATGATTACAATAGATTACACATGATTACAAGATTTCAATGGATTGCAAAAGGTATGTATACTGATGTCAAATTGCAGTTTAGTGCTTACCCGAGCAGAGTGCTCTTAAATTGTTGGCAAACAAATATAAGTAATATTTTTTACCTACCATACATGAGCCAAGGTTCCATTTCACCTGGCTTTAAATAACACTCATCATCCCAAAGAGCCACTTGCGTTTCCACGAGCATCTTAGGGTCAGGTTTCTGTAGCCTAATGTAGTTTATCATTTTAATGTATGAATAACAGTCCATATTGTACTTATTCTTCAACGCTAACAAATCAAAATTGTGTGCTGCTCGACAGTGGTGCAAAGCAACAGCTATAGTGTGGAACTGCAAGGGGCAGAAAAGACAAGTTGTCTGTTCCCCACCGAGTTCCATTTCATCCCATCCATCAGAGTCTTCGTCTTCAGATTTGGAACATGTTGGAGATATATCCGGGAAGGATGAGAAAGAGGCTAAAAATATTGATTTTACTTGTTTAACATTCAGCTACGGGAATACTACTTTGTTCGAACAAAATATGGTTATATATAGGTAAGTAAGCTCTTACCTTCTGCCATTGTATTTACGTTTGAAGGTAAAAAATAGCACAATTATTTTAAATGTTTAGGGATGCTCTTTATTTCCTTTGGGAAAAGTGTGGTTAGGTCTTCTTAGGTCGCCTGTCAAAACTTTTTGACTAAAGCAATTTTTCGCGAGGTTAATCCAGCACAAACGGTTTAGGTTTTGAGCATAATCTAACGTTTTCGCGACATAACCTGAATTAGGGGAAATGTGGATGACGTCATTGTTAGGTTAGCCAAGCATAATCCGGTCTGGAGCAGGTTTTGCTTGGGTTATGATAAACAATGGTTATTCATTTGCATCAGACAGAAACTAGCGTTTTCGCCAACAAAACCGAAGTATCCCCAGTGTATCATACATTTATGTTGGTGGGGATAGGTATATGACGTATAAAGGTTAATTCATCATAAATTAGCATAATCTAAACCCAATTCGCGAAAAATCCCTTATTCGCGCCAGTGTTGAGATTCGAAATCGATAATTCGAATATCGATTCTGAAGATTGTTTCGAATAGCTAGTAGAGACCAACCAAAATTAGATGGTAAGAGCGTTTGAATATCAATTGGATTACTAAAATGTATCAAAGGTTGGTCATATAAACAATGAATTTAAAATGTATCACAGTGCTATCTGAGGTGGTCAAGAGAATATTAGAACACCGTCACACACGTTATTCCTACCTCTAGCTAAGAAATATGAAAATAAACGCGCACTCTCTAATGCGAAACATTTATTAAATAATTAAAATATTGAGGCATTAATCAAAATACAGAATTAAAGATTAGTAATAATAATGAGTTTTCAGCTTTAAGTATATTTTTGCATCATCAGCGATGTATATGAGTAGGCTCCTTTTAGAGTCTGTAACAAAAATATTTCATTATTTTCAACTTATTAACTCAAATAGCTGTAATGTGCTAATTTATGCACATTAAACATTAAAACATATCTGAATAACTTACAATCAAAGAAGCTTCAATGTTCATTGGTCTAAATGGACCAATGCTAATAACCAATGGTTTCTGTGCTCGCATTAACATTATATGCATCATTTTCTTAATTGGTTCACTTTGATCCACCCAATGGCTCTCATATATGGCATGACCAACATTGCAACTCTGCGAAGAGATTTAGATAGTTTGAAAATGTGACTGACATCTATAATGATGTTTAAGAATATGTTAGGAATCAAAGCTAAAAGTTTGTTGGAAGCGAAAATATCATAATAAAGAAGCTTATTGTAATTATCGCTAAAAAATATCATCTCTTATTGGCGGAACACCCCTGTATTGTCCAGGAAAGTTCTTAAGCACGCGGATGAAAGTGAAACAGATTGCCAAACCGATAAAGGAGACGAACACTGGTAGTACTCTTAGTCTAAAGCCTGGAGGAAAATAACCTACGCTGACAATGTAAAGTGAAAAATTAGGAAAAAAAAATGTTGTAGTTCTTTCAGGCTGTCAGTTTCCCTAGATCTACCTGAAAAGTTTCCGTGCTCGAACCTACGGCCGTATACACAGTGATCGTAAATCATTGTTGGAACCTCAAGGGCCATGGAAGGGTGCCATAAGCATTCCAAGGACAAATAATTGGGAAGACGAGCCACCTACTAAAACCAAGAAGAAACTAAACATCCTCAATCTCAATGTAAATATTTGATTCTTCTTCTTCTTCATGTAGCTTCTCCATTATCGTAGGTTTGCTAACGCTAACATCATGGCAATCCTGACCTTGGAAACCGCTGCTCTAAATAGATCTGCAGAAGACATGTTGAACCATTCTCGCAGATTCCGCAGCCAAGATATTCTTCTTCTTCCAATTGACGTTTTGCCCATAATCTTCTCCTGGATTATCAAGTGGAGTATCTCATATTTTGAACCCCGCATTAGGTGACCCAGATAGGTGATCTTTCTTCTCTTCACTTCCTTTAAAGCTGGATTTATAGTTTCCGTAAAGTAAGAAGTAAGAAGTAACGATATGCAGTAAGAAAAATAAACAAATGGCGAGTAACGTTGACATTCACAGTTCATCAGTAAGCAGTAAGCGATAAACAGTAAGAAGTAAGAAATGGTTCAATTCCATTTCTTACGGCCTACGGCGATAGTGCACAGGCGTAATACGATATTTAACCTGAACGCATGCTCGTCGGCTGCCGGCATTTTTGATTTTTGTTTGTTTACATTTCATCTCTGTGTATTTTTTTACTGACGGAATACGAAGAAGACCATATTTTAATAAACATTATTCAGCATTATTCGTTATATTAAAGGATTATATAGATACTAATAAAAAATGCAACGCTTGGGACTCTTGTGAGGCAATTGCTTCTGCAATGTGTTCCACTGGTATGTAGTATGTAGGTAGGTAGAATGTTAATAATTATTAAAGTTTTCTAAATTTATGGTATTTTATAACTGAAGAGATTCAAAAAAAGTGGAGGAAAAGATAGGGGACGGAGAACATAATATTTACCATAAACCTGAATTTGGCAAATGACAAAAATAGGAAACAAATTCTTACGGAAACTATGAATCAAATGTTTGTTACTGCTTACGTTTTACTTCTTATCGATTACGGCTTACTGCTTACTTCTTACTTTACGGAAACTATAAATCCAGCTTAACACCTCCAACTCTTTATTCATTCTGGTAAGTACTTCTGCGTTGGTCGTGTGCTCCACCCACGATATTCTGAGCATTTTTCTGTAGGTCCACATCTCAAATGCTTCTATTTTTCTTTCGTACAATCTGTTAAGGGTCCAAGTTTCTACGCCATAATACAGTACCGGGAATACATAGCACTTCAGCATGCGTATTCTAAGATTAGGCTCAAGTCGCGGCTACAGAGCATCTTCTTCATTTTGACAAAAGCTGCACGTGCTTTCTCTGTACGGATCTTGATTTCGGAGCAATAATCACCGGTGCAGGTGATGTTTGTACTCAGATAGTTATATCTTGTAACCCTCTCTAATTGTTCTCCGTCTACATAGAGGTGTTCTTGCGGAGCGTTGTTCTTTGTTATAATCATGTATTTGGTCTTTTTTGTGTTAAGTGTCAAGCCAAAATGTCGACTGGCAGTGACGACCCTGTTCAGCAGTTCTTGTAGGTCCCGGATATTTCCAGCAAGACGGACAGTATCGTCTGCATAGCGCAAGTTATTAATTGTCGACTTGCCATTTACTGTGGTGCCTCTCAACTCGCATACACGGGCTCTGGTGAATATTTCTTCAGAGTAGATGTTGAATAAAAGTGGCGAGAGGACACATCCCTGTTTTACGCCCGTTTGATTTCTATAGGGTCAGTCGTCTTTTTGTCTCGTTTTGTTGCCTTTTGATATCTCGTGAGTCCAGGTTTTTCTGGTTTAGCACTTCTACTAGCTGGTCATGCCTCACTCTATCAAACGCCTTATTGTAATCTATAAAACAGGCGTAAACTTGATTGACATCGAGACAGCGTTTTGTGAGGACATTGTATGCAAATAATGCGTCCCGAGTACTGTATCCATTTCTAAACCCGAACTGGGTATCCGAGATATTACTTTCCAGTTTCTGAAATACTCTGCGATGTATAACTTTCAAGAACACTTTCAATGTGTGGCTCATCAAGCTGATTGTACGATAAGCATCACATTTCTTCGCATTTTCCTTTTTGGGTATTATAACGCAGGTCGATTCTAGCCATTCCGCTGGTATGGTTCCCGTTATATATATTCTGTTGAATAGGGCTGTTATAGAGTCCAAGTGCTGTTCTTCAATCAACTTCAACACTTCCACAGGTATTTCGTCTGGACCCAGAGCTTTTCCTCTTTTTGTTGTTTCTATTGCTCGTTTTACCTCTTCTTTCAGAATGATCGACCCCGTTTGTTCTTCAGTACTGGCTTGTATCTCTACTCTCTGATCATCAATAAATATTTGATTACTTCGACACAAATCCAATGAGAATCATTTCTGACCCATTTCTGGCCCATCAAGGCGTGGAAATGATGTCTATCACTGAACATTGGCTGAAATAGAAAGATATTGAGACCTTTCAGATCCACGACTTCAGGGTTGCTGCTTTTTCATTAAGGCAAAGTTGCCCTGCGTAAAATATAGTATTGATATAGCCATGATAAATATAGATTTCTTCTTAAATGTTAATAAATGTATTGAATTCGGTTCATCCTATCTATGCCAGCTTGATATCATTGTGTAACGCTCACATTTGGAGCACCTCGTCACCTTCTCGAAATCTTTTGAGGGAATTTCGTCTAGCTATGGACCCAAAGTAATCCTGCTCATAGCGGGAGACTACAACATTTCTTTTAATAGCTATGACAGGTGGTAAGATTTATTTGTGAGATTACGCACGGTATTGGTCTGAAACAAACATTTTCTAGGCAACTGGCCTGGATATAGAGATAAGGGAGAGTGAATATTTTCGATGTGAATGTTTCTTATCAGAAATCTCAGACTGAAATGGTCTGAAACGTCACAAAAGCATGCCGAGAGTATATAGGTCAACAACACACATAATAAATGAAGTGTCATAGTCCTTTGCTAAGGCAAATCGAAATGTGATTAAGGTGTGTGAAAGACTCTTGAGCATTCTGGAGAATGCGTAACTTCCAGCATATCCAGAAAATTATATGCACTATAGGGATCAATGACATTAGTTAATTCAAAAACAGATTGAAGGCAAAACGCAAGCACTCGCATCACTTAGTTAAACTAAAACATCAAAATCTTCCTGACAGTTCGGTGCAGCTAGCATACAGTAAAAAGCTGCACCGAGGTGCCTTATAAAAACCCAGCTAAAATAATGTGGAAAATAATAAATAGTGACAGAGTTGTCAGTGGGGATATTTCTAAAAATAATATCATCACACCAGACTAGCTCAATGTTTTTCTCTGATATAGCTCAAGGTATAGTACAGAGTATTTCTACCACTGATTTTAATCCACTGAGCAATCTCTAACAAGTTGAGATGTCTATATTCAGCTTCAGAGAAGCAACTTATAATAAAATAAGGGATACAATAAACTATCTATAATAGAAAGGAAACCTAGTAGAAACCTGTATGGTTTTAATGCAAGTGAATAAGAACTGCATTATCATTCCCACTAACAAAACTAATTAATACATGTTTTTATGACAGTGGCATATACACACTAAAGGCAGTTCCTATGGTACTCGAAGAGCGGTGTGTGCGCGAAGATGTTGATTGACACGGTTCTTGAATAGTTGTAGGTTATAATTAGGGAGAAACAAATGTCCTGGGAGTGATTTCCACAGTAATGCAGTGCGCCAGACAAAGCAGTCCTTGTAAAGCAACGTTCTAGCTGTTTCCAGTTGTACAACGAACGGGTGAGCTCTTGCCGTCTGTCGCGACTGCCTGACAGGCGTTGCATCTGCCTTGAAAATATCTGTAAAACAGGACACATGTCAACGGTGCTCCAGACTATCTATATCCTGGGTCAACTCCGGGTCGCCCACGAGACGCACAGCTATCTTCTGAATGGAATCCAGCAGCTTTAGGATGTGCTTAGGTGCGGCACCCCAGATGTGTGAGCAATATTCTAAGCAAGATCTCATTTGCGCCTTCTAGAGCAAGAACAGCTGCTGCGGTGTATACAGTTTTTTGTTGCGTAATAGCGCACCAAGCTTCTACGAGGCTGATTTTACGATGTTAGCAACGTGGTCATGCCAGGACATATTGCTGTTGACCGAGACACTCAGTAGTTCGATTGACGAGGATGAAGGAGTGGTCGATCCTGAAATAATGATATCAGGGCCCGCCGTATTGGCTTTCTTGGTAAACGTGGCTGCTTGGGTTTTTGCTGCATTAAAGTGGACCAAATACCTGTCGCCCCAGGTTCGAACCTTCCCCAGATCTTAATTAATTGTTGTAATCTGCTCCTTTCTGCGGTGAAAAGTCTCAGTCGCTGGTAAAGGTTTTTCTGATCTAAATTGGCAGACAAGGGTACTGTCATCTGCAAAGCTGTAAACAGGATTATTGGTTTCGGTCAGCAGGTCATTAATATACATCAGGAATAGAGTTGGTGAAAGTATTGCGCGATTGCGCCCTGAGACACTCCCGCATTAATGGTGAATGTGTCTGAGATGTGTCCATCAATTATTGCAACGTGCAGAGATCGGTTCTTAAGGAAACTGGCTAGCCAGCTGCAGAGAGACGCTGGCAGTCCGTAGGACGGCAGTTTGTTGAGCAATCCGTTATGCCAAACTCTGTCAAATGCCTCAAAATATCCAACGCAATCGCTCGCGATTCTCCGTAGTTCTGAATTGCCCTATATATGAGTGACATATGCCAATATATCTCCTGTCCATCTCTGTTTGCGGAAGCCGTATTGGTTATCACTAATTATTCTGTTAGTCTCGAAGTACTTGAATAGTTGCTGATTGGCTACACGTTCCATGACTGGAGATTATTGGGAGCAAGGCAATTGGACGATAGTTTGAGTACGTGGTTTTCTTGCCTTTTTTTGAAACAGGTTGTACTCGAGCGACTTTCCAAGAAGATGGGTAAATCCCTTTTCGGTAAAACAGAGAATAAAGTCTGGAAAAAATGAGTGTTAGTTCGTTGGCGCAGTTCTTTAACAACCATCCGGCCCTGATGCCTTTTGCGTATTTAGCTCTTTGAGGATTTTACGAATATCACGGTGGTGAAACTTAACTTCTGTCATGGTAGTGTTGATGTTGGATACGGTGGAGAGAGCTTTCCCATGGGGACGTTTAAGGTAGAGTGCGATGAAAACATTTTGGCGAGCACGTTTGCTTTTTCCTTAGCTGTAGTTGCCGTGACGCTGCCTTTTCGTCCATCAAAGGTGGAAGAAACGTTTTGTAAAGTTACTACTTACTGCCTTTGCTACCGACCAGACATTCCTGGAGCCACTGGGGCATTGAAAAAGTTTATTCCTGGTTCTTTGATTGTGTTTGTCCTTAGTTTCGTCAATCACACGTTTGCATTCGTGTCTCGCTTCGGTAAAATAACTGCGACTTTCAGCGGTTTAATTTTGCTGCCGGTACTTGTAGGCAAGGGCGTACCCAGGATCTGAAATAGGGGGGAGCAGACCAATAAAAAAGCACAATCGTTTTCTCTTATTTTTATTAGTGATTAATAACCACATTCTATTCTGGGGTCTAGGGGAAAGGGAAACGGGGGTAGCCCTTGCTTGTAGGCTTGTTGTTTCCTACCTACGGCTCTTTCGCATCTTCTGTCCTCTTAACGGTAAGTTGATGGAATTTGGAATGTTTGCTTCAATTCCTGAAGCGATTACTTGCGTAATCTCTTCGCAACAGACTGACGGGTCGTCAGTGCCGAAGCAGACGCCGAGCCAAGGAAAATCCAAGTAGAACTCTCTTAGATCCTTCCAGTCTGCACAATTATTGTAATTCCAGAGTTTACGTGGCAATGGTGGATCTTTCTGTGGGAGTGGCATTTCACAAACCGTTGTTAATAAGTTTGTGGCCGGAAGTACCTAACGGCGTACCAACTGTAATTGTGTACTGGCCAGGATTTGTGGTGAGAAAAAGATCCAGGAGGGCGGCAAATTCACCCCTCTTTGATACCCGAGTTGGTTCGTCTACAAGTTGAGTAAGCCCGCAGCTGATCGTAAATGCTTCAGCTTCTCTGCCTTCGTTGTCAGTCTTGTTGTGATGTTTGAGTTTGAGCCAGTTGGTATTATGGGCATTGAAATCTCCCAGAACGATTTTTCTGAATTGGGGTGGTCGACTTGTATTGCATCAAAAGTGGTAGCTATTGTTGTAAAAAAGCTTTGGTAGGCTCTATCCTATTAAAAAGGGTTATTTTTGAAACTGTTTGAAGATTGGTCTTGTTAAACCTATCTTGAAAAAATGGTGTCCATCCCTGCCGGAAAATTACAGGCTGATACCGATTCTCCCCATAATTTTGAAGGTCATGAAGAAGTGTCTTGCGATCTAAATCACGCATTTTTTAAAACAAATCACATAGTCTCGGATAGACAATTCGGATTCAGAACGGCTATGGGCACGGTGCATACGGTCCCTTTCTGGTATCGAGTATCCTGGATTATTTTCATGACATGCGCTATGTTTCGGTCCTCTTTTGCGACTTGAGTAAAACCTTCGACTGCGTGGACCGCGAGATTTTCTTTCAAATATCTTAGAAGTTACAATTTATTTCTGTGCAGCACTGAGGTTTTTATCTGTGAACTGGGTATGAGCCTGTGGGAGTGACTGGAGCGAGGTCAACGGTGAGAGAAGTCGATATATAGCAGGTGTCCTACATAATATAAATATTAAGCCTCAGCAAATATATCAATTTCATATTTCCCGATCAGTAAAAGAATATTCTTCGACTGCTATCGGTGCTAACATCAGACTGAGTTTATAGTTATTGTTGAGGTATCTCAAGGATACGTCAATTATATGAAGACATAAAAACACGTTATTATATCTAGACTTCTTTCCTAATATTCGTAGCGCTTTAAAGCCAATCAAGTTCATGATAACTGAGAAGTATAGATATGCTCTATATTGTTGTGGAGGATTCATATTTATCTTACAAATTTTTGCCTTTTTCTCCACTTCAATATACGATTTTTGGAAGCGGTTCTATTTTCCGAAAAATAGTACATTGAAGTGGAGGAAAAGGCAAAAATTTGTAAGATAAACACACCATCCACTTTCCTTTGGACGCGAGTTCGGCACGGCGATGCGGTGTAGTAATAAGGGTGTAGTGGTAGTCCTTAGTCTTTGGTAGTGGTACATCTACAAAATAGACACGTCTAGATAAGCCACTAAAAAGGCAATGACAAATAGGTTATTATTATCTGTAAAATGAAACCTGATATCTAACAATAAGGATCCAGGTTTTGTCCTGCTTTTAAATGAAAACTTCTTTTAACGCAATAAGCACACCTTTTTTTCGTGGGTAATGAATGAAACTTAGCCGTTACGCTTGACGCATAAGGCTCGTGCTACTTAAGCTTATTGCACCCTATCAATTGATATCGCAAAATGAGATGACCGCAAAAATAGCTTTTTTTAGTAGAGAAACAGTATTTTCCCGAATTTTGAAAAATACGTCTGATCTCCCAAGCTCTGTAAATTCAAATAAGGTCACCGCTAAAAGCAACTGCCTTCAGTTATTCGCGACGGGCGGCGGGCTCAGAGTAAAAAAGTGGTCGCTATGTCATTTTAGGCCTATTTCCCCTACGCATAGTTGTAATAATTTAATATTACGTTTATAATTGGGCATTATTCAAATTAATATATTACAGTGACAAAATGTACAGGGTAATCCAAAAAAAAGCGTGTGCACTATGTACGCATATCTGAAGTGAAAGTTCTTAAACTTATACGCCCTAGCCTTATACATATCGTAACGGATTTGGTTAAAAAGTAGTTTTTTTTTAAATATACCACTCAATTACCAAAAAGGGAAGGCCCAAATGAAAAAAAAATATTCTCCATGAAAGTTTTGCTTATGTCTTGACAAGGTAATAGAGCAAATCCCATATTTTTTGCTTGAAAACTAACAAAGATACCACAATAAAATATCGTGACCGTTTTTCGTCACCGACCGCCGCAGTCTCTTGTCGTGTCGAGACCTTCAAATTTTTCTCCCGACGCGCGTTAAGAAGTTTCACTTCAATAAAGCTTTAAATGCCATATATCTATAGCTAATGTCAAAAATCGAAATAGCAAAAAGTTAAAATTTGACTAACTCACCCTACATTAAACGCATTATCATTTTGTAAAATAGCCTCTTGTACGGTCTTTGACGTACACTCTCGACAAGTAATAATAAAAAAAATACTCGAAAAAAAATAAAAACCTTGATTTTTTACCTATAATGGATATTTCACATTTTCCTTCAAAAGTTCATTTTCCCAACAATTTTTAAAGAGAGAAAAGCATTTAGAGAGTTACTCCTTTAGAAAGTCCGGCATTTGATATAATAACTAGGAAACTGAAAGTCAGAGGACCAAAAATAACTGACAGTCGCGTCGGCGGCCGCCAAGTTTTACCTAATAACGTGTCAAGTCCCAAATTTACACTATCTGCCCTTTTTGAGAAAAATGATAAATATCTAAAAATTACCCGCATAGAAAAAGTATTCTTAACGAGCCAAAAGAAGTTTTCACTTCAAAAACCGTCATGGTAATAAAAAAAAATTGAGCGAGTCTGCTAGTACTCGAGACACTGATGTGTAAACATATCCTATATCGACATCATCGACATGAAAATCTAATGCCACCTTAGGCCCCGTGACACCTGAATATAGGCAACCACTTATTTGGAATTTTGGCGTTAGAAAGAACACGTTTTACACTAACGGTTACAGACGGCTTGAAAAACACATTCCCTCCACAGATACCGCCTGACGTGCGTTGTTTAATGTTTACATGTGTAACGTTTGCATTAGAATGTTTAATATTACACTTCGTGCATAGCCCTCCGCTCGCTTCGCTCGCTAAAGGGGCGCAACGACCAAACACTAACCAAAACTAACCCAAGGCATGCCCAAAAAAAAACTTTTTACAAATATAACCTCAAGAAAAAAAGAATAGGATTAAAACTAACCGTAAAATCAACGCGAGCAAAGCCGCGAGTAAAAGTTATAGGTGTCCTATGTCCTCTAATATACTCTTGAAAACATCTGTACAAAATTTCATGGTAAGTAGTTTACGCGTGGAAATTAGGATTAAAACTAATCGTAAAAAGGAACGCGAGCTAAACCGCGGCTAAAAGTGTCCTATGTTCTTTACTATACTCTTGAAATTATCTGTACAAAATTTAATGATGATCGGTTAAGTAGTTTACGCGTGGAAAATAGGACTAAACCTAACAGTAATAATCAACGCGAGCGAAGCCGCGGCTAAAAGCTAAAAGTGTCCTATGTTCTTTACTATAATCCTCAAAATATCTGTACAAAATGTCATGATAAATAGTTTACGCTTGGTAAATAGGATTAAAACTAACCGTAAAAATGAACGCGAGCGATACCGTGGGTAAAAGCTTAAAGTGTCATATGTCCTTTACTATACTCTTGAAAATATCTGTACAAAATTTCATGACGAGCGGTTGGGTAGTTTATGCGTGAAAGCGTAAGAAACAAACAAACAAACACATTCGCATTTATAATCTTAGTTATTCGCATTTATAATATCAGTTAGGATTCCTTAATAATACTTACTGGCAGCTTCAATCGGAGTGGATTAATTCACTGCCCAAATTCGACACGAAAATCTAATGCCACCAGGAATAACATCAACCTATGGACACAGCTTATCACTACCAGGTCGTCATCTTGAGGCGGCATCCTTTGATTTGGGAAAGTCAATAATCAAATTTTGCAAAGTTTAGAAGAGGGCTATGACTCAATATTGTTTTAAGCGTCTGGGCATCTGAATTATACTTTTGGCGTTTAATTTAACTAATTTAAAATATGCTTTTTATCGTCTAAAATCCATTTAAAAACGATTTTAAATGGCAAAATTGTATAAAAATCAGAAATTTCCGGACTTTTTTAGGACGACAGCCGTGGCTTCGGACGAATGTGTCGTGGATTTTGAAGCAAAAATTCATTTTAAATTCAACCGTCTATTAAAGGTAAGCTGTGCTATGGATCCAAATACACTGCGAATATAAATATAATGAAAATCTAATACCGCCCTAGCGGCTAGCTTTGTAGAAGCACCATTTGAGTCGTTGCAATCGCGGCCGTCCTAGATTAGCTCGCTTCTCAATGCGCACATGTTATAATGTCACATGGGTTTACACATTCCGTCCCCACATTTCCGTTCCATTTGCCGAGATTTACCCTCATACCGCGTAAGTTGTTTACACATCAAAAACTTTGTGTTGGAGATATTCTACCTTCTACATCCAATAAAATTATTTCTTTATTATTCTTCAATGAAGAAAATGAGCAATGACGATAAAGATAATTGATCGAATTTCTGTTCAATGAGAGTGTAAGTATTTGCAATCGATATGTATTTCATTAATATATTCACCTGAGTATTTATTTCATGCGCCGTCCAAGCCAGAATAAAAATTTGTACGAGAAGTAGCAAAAAATGGAAAATTGAAAATATCATTTCTCCACTGAATTCAATCTAAAAATTAATAAAAACTTTTAATAAAGCTTCGATATATTAATAATTAACGATATTCAACATATGAAACACCAGAAAATATATCTACAGTTTACTTACCGTTATAACATGAAGCAAAGCAGCAGCAACGTTGACTGAATCTAAGATGTACTCTATTAATATGATATTCTTTATGCCATTATTTAAGTTTGTTGCAAATCTAAAATACACAAGTCATCTATGACCTACACTAAGCTACCATAAGACTAAAGGGGTTTGTTCAAAATATCTACCGAGGATCTGTATTTTATGAGAAAGGCTCAGTACCAAATTTCTTACTTCTTTAATTTCTTTATCCAGAAATGATTTAACAATCGAATCAAGAATAAGAATAGTTTTTATACTTACTCTATTATTTCCTGATGTTTTCGTATTAGCTCTTTAACCTGTAAGTTCTTAATTTGTCTGCTAGTGCCCTCTGAGGAAAAAAGTTTTTTTATACGAATCTGTAAAATACGAAGTTGCGCTGTTACGAAAATCATAAGGGTTTGGGGGGCCGCGGAAACAGCAACATTATTAAAAAATCCTATAGTGACCATACAAACGTCGAACACTGAAATAAACATATCGTATTTTGTCTTGTCGAAAGGGAACCATATTTGATACATAAAAACTTCGTCTGCTTTGAACGAATGAGTAATTTTCTTGTAAATGTTGGATACTATAAACATGGCCACTGTAAAAAATGTGCACATGATTTGGGTGCATGTGGTCCACTTGAAGTATCTTGCTTGGCTCAAATACGTCCTTTTAATGCATTCATCTTCGCAATTCAAAAATGTTTCTTCTTCATCTATAACCTGAAGAAACAGATATGGAATTCCATTTTTCAGATAAATGAATATCTTGTAAATCATCATCGAAAGAATGATGGCCAACGTCAAGGAGCCAAAGAGCATTTCAGATTTGGCCCCATCTCTCAATAATTCTATAAATCTGATCATCAAAGAAAGAGCGAACATGCCAAAAACGTAATGCAGAAATGTCGAATAGATACTGTAATATGTGTGTATCATTGCATTACGGGTTAATGGAAGCTTCCACAATCCAGTAATTATCATGAAAAATTTAGATATTTTAAAGATGCTTTCCATCTTCTTGGTGTGATTAAACTAGTGCACGTAAAATACGACGCTTTTTAACATAAAGAAAAAATATATATAAAAACGCCTAGTCCTAAGACAAATTATTAATATCTAACACACAAAAGTTTGAACTTTCTTGCCTATCTACATATTTTTTGCCTAGTAATTAAAAGGAATTGGTATTAATTAACAGATCAAACATTTAAACTGCTAGCTTTGATGCTTTCGTAATATTATTCAAGCTACAAGAGGTTATTTTAAAACTTTCTAAGTTAAATTTTGTTTGATAATTATTCAGAAAAGAAAATGATGCATGAACTTTATTGATTTCGAATTAGGTAGGTACTTGTTACACTTCGTTCGCCTAGATTTATAATATACATTGTTGTCAAGGGTAAGATGATAGCGGATCAAATAACTATACAAATAATTAAGTGTATATGCTTCAGTTTTAATTAGATATTCTTGTATCAAATAAGTATATGAGATTACATAACAAATACAGCACCGCGACAAGCCCCAACCCGCGTTATTGGTCATTTCAATGTATAATCTTGTTCAGCGCATCACTGCAAAATCTAATCGCGAGCAGCACAAAAAGATTCTGTTGCCTAACACCAAAGTTTCGAGCTTCGGACCTGCGCATACGTGACCGAAGTGTCAGAAGTATTTTAAGTCGTTCTAATATTTCAATTCGCGCATGGCCCTTCCTCGCTTCGCTCATTCCCGGAGAGCAATCAAATAAAACTAACCCAAGGCATGACCAGAATCAAGAAACAACAACTTTAGAAAATATTTGCATTTTATGAATTAGCACGTACGCATGCGTCAAGCTTCACACTTTGGTGTACCTATAGACCGCGAATGTTGAGTTGAGGTAGACTATACATTGAAACGACCAATAACGCGGGTTGGTGGCGTGCCGCTGTGCTATTTAGTAAAGTCGACCCCAAGACCACGCCCCGCCGCATCCTTATTTACGCTACTGCTCCCTAAATCAGCATCTAGCATTAATAAGTTATCTCGTAACAACAGTACCTATAGTTCAAGTCGGAAATAATAGTCAGTGACTCATTTTTAGTTTTAAGGCACGCCTCGAGGGGTAAGGGAAGAGAGAAGGAAATTCCAGCGGCGGATACAATTGCTTTGCAAATTAATATGTTATAATAACTATATAATGGAATAGTAATAAGTAAACTTAGGCAAATATCCACTTAAAAAAATAAAGTTTATGCATGATTTTAGTCTAAAATATGCAAAAAAACGTATATTTAAAATTATTCCTAAGCAACAAAATTGTACTACAAACAAATAGCAAAATATTCATTAGGGCTAGGAAAAAACGAGTCATGGATGATAAGGGGTTTTTCTTATCATAAAATATCATATTGAAGGTTGCATCGAAAGTTTACATCAAAAATCAACAAAACTTTAAGTTTACTACTCGTTATCGGAGGTTTGATCAGAATTTGATTCAGAATCATTACTATCACTACTTTCGGAACCAACATTGATAATAAGCGGTTCAACTCTAACTTCGACCGTAGTATCCAAATCCCACATTTTTTGTTGAATTGAAAATGATAAATAAAAACGCAAAAATGTGATTTGCGTTGAAATTCATTTAGTTTAAAAATGTAAAAATACAAACACACGAGTGTTTATAATATAGGTATATAATTAAAGAAATGCATTTTTAGCAATAATATTAAACATTATCATAATTAAAACAAAAATAAATAAAAAAATTAAGCGAGTCTGCTAGTACTCGAGACGAATATGTAAACATATCCTATAACGACATCGGTTGTAAAAAAAGTGACAGCAGCAAGTTATGTTCCCAAGCGGTAACCCATCCAAGTACTAATCACGCCCGATGTTGCTTAACTTCAGTGACCGAACGAGAACTGGCATTTTCAACGTGCTATGGTCCTTACCTGTACATTTTAGCATGTTCATAGAATAAAAACAAAAACATTCGCATTTATAATATTAGTTAAGATTCTTTAATAATACGCACTGGCAGCTTTGGAGCGGATTAATTCACTGCACAAATTCGACACGAAAATCTAATGCCACCAGGAATAACATCAACATATGGACACAGCATATTTACCTTATAATCTTGGGCCGACATCCTTTGATTTGGGACAATCAATAACCAGCTTTTTCAAAATTTACTGCTTTAAACGTCTGGGCATCTGAATAATACTTTTGACAGTTCGTGTAATTTAAAATAATAATATGCTTTTTTATCGTCTAAAATCCGTTTAAAAACGATTTTAAATGGCAAAATTGTATAAAAATTCGAAAATTCGGACTTTTTAAGGCGATAGCCGTGCCTTCGGACGAATTTGTCGTGGATTTTGAAGCAAAAATCAATTTAAATTCAACCGTCTATTAAACATAAGCTGTGATATGGTTCCAAATACACTGCGAATATAATATAATAAAAATAATACTTTGACGGTTCATTTAATTTTAAATATGCTTTTTTATCGTCTAAAATCCGTTTGAAACGATTTTAAATGGCAAAATTGTATATAGTACTGTCCTAGCGGCTAGAATCGGTTTACACATTTCCGTTCCATTTGCCGAGATTTACCCTCATACCGGCGCGTAAGATGTTTACACATCAAAAACTCAAGGGCATTCAGGATCAAATTACCTCAATGTCATTCAAGGTAAAGGACACTACAAAACAGGTCCAAGGACCTTCAAGGTCATACACCCTTGGAGCAATCCCAAGGTCATATGCGCGACCTTCAACAAAAAGTCAAGGACTTTCAAGGTAAAATGTCAAGGACATTCAAGGTGAAATTAGGTCAATGTGGTTCAAGGTGGAATACACTTAAGACCAAGTGGGCGGGGTCTATCTCAAAGTCACCGGAGGGGGATGAGGGGGCAAAAAATTAGAGGAGGAGAATCGAGGCCGTCTATAGCACTCTACTGTGGATTAATTCACTGCATACTTTCGACAGGAAAATCTACAAAGCTTGTTCTTTTACCAGCTACTCATCTTGGGCCGACATCCTTTGATTTGGAAAAGTCAATAATCAAACTTTGCAAATTTTAGAAGAGGGCTATGACTCAATATTGGTTTAAACTTACACATTTCCGTCCCATTTGCCGAGATTTACCCTCATACCGCCGCGTAAGATCTTTACACATCAAAAATGGGTAGATATGAAAACATAAAAAATTACCCTTCACTTTTAGATAGGAAAATCCGAGGGAAAATCTATTAATATAATATAATTATAGTCAAAAGCGATCTTATCGTGCGGGTCCAAAGGTCACAATTTTCAGTAAAAACTTCATTTGTGGCAGATTTTGCGTGTAAAATCTGTCAAAGTAATGACATTTAATGAAAAATAATAATAAATAAATAAATAAATAATAAATAAAAATGTGACCTTTGGACACGCACGATAAGACCGCTTTTGACTATGTATAGCCATAACGTTACTGTAATATTTTTAACCTGTTATGATTCTGTTTAGCCCGTTTTGGCTATTTCTAGTCACTTTTGGTTAGTCTCTCAAACAACTTTCCGTTAGTTCCAACTTATTGATATGTAAACATCTTACGCTACGGTATGAGGGTAAATCTCGGCAAATGGGACGAAAATGTGTAAACCGATTCTAGCCACTAGGGCGGTATTATATACAATTTTGCCATTTAAAATCATTTGAAATGGATTTTAGATGATAAAAAAGCACATTTTAAATTAAACGAACAGTCAAAAGTAATATTTACTAATTATTATATTCGCAGTGTATTTGGATCTATAGCACAGCTTATTTTTAATGGACGGTTGAATTTAAAATGAATTTTCGCTTCAAAATCCACAACAAATTCGTCAGAAGCCACGGCTATCGCCTTAAAAAAGTACGAATTTTTGGGTTTTTATACAATTTTGTCATTTAAAATCGTTTTTAAACGGATTTTAGATGATAAAAGAGCATATTATTATTTTAAATCAAACGAACTGTCAAAAGTATTGTTTAGATGCCCAGACGTTTAAAACAATATTGAGTCATAGCCCTCTTCTAAAATTTGCAAAATTTGGTTATTGACTTTCCCAAATCTAAGGATGTCGGCCCAAGATTACTAGGTAAATAAGCTGTGTCCATATGTTGATGTTATTCCTGATAGCATTAGATTATCGTGTCGAATTTGTGCAGTGAATTAATCCACTCCGAAGCTGCCAGTAAGTATTATTAAATAAACCTAACAAATATTATAGATGCGAATGTGTTTGTTTGTTTCTTTGTTTCTTACGCTTGTTGGGGAAGTTGTGGTAATCAAACACCAATGCACTCTTCCACTGC
>MU187802.1:449-19845 GCA_016904865.1 Pissodes strobi | reverse complement strand
ACATTTTCTGTTTCCTTTTTTCCTTTTTTATAGTTTCGTAATGCAATTTTGATTGTTCAGTAAGTTTATATCTACTCCTCAATTTCTGAACTGTTCCTTCTTTTGCTGTTATGCCAGTATATGGTTTTACTTCTGTTTCTACTTCCATATGCAACTCGTTCACTTCCTTTTCAACTAAGGAGGGGTCAAAATCTTTAGACTTGGGGTTTTTAAGTCTCGATTTTTCCTGTCTTTTAATTTTAGCTTTTAGAGCTGCCTTACTTTCTATACTAAAAGTTATAATAGGTCGTTTTTGCGAAGAAAATACGTTAGGATTATTGTTCAAAGATCTTAAAGCTGCCAATGCATGTTCATGGTTTGTAAAGGCAACAAATCCAAATTGTTTGGACTCTCCAACGCCCTTAGCATCTAATTTTCGCATATTTCGCATTATTCTTGCTTCTTTGACCACAGCGCCTTTCCCACCATGCTTTTGAAAAAGGATTTTCAATTTTCTATCATCCCATGTTGCCGGTAAATTGTGAACTACCAGCCGATCTCGCGAAACAAATGTATTTAAATTGCGTAACATTTGTGTTTTGTATTGCTCAATTTGAAGTCTTTTGGCCATGTCGCTTGCAGATACTCCTACAGCGGCCTGGGTTCCAGCCAGAATCACTATAAAACAAAAAATATTTTGAAATGTAGACAAGATAAAATGATCACGCTGTACAGGCTGTCTCCTAATGAAGAGACAAATACTAGACAATGAAATAGGGACATTGAGCCAATTAGGCCTTAGTAACATGTAGATCGTTGCACAGCTTACCTCCTTCTTTGACTAGATATAAATTCCGAGAATCTTTTGGTTTGCCTTTTAGATCTTTTTGTGTCCTCTCTTTATTTTTGAGATCATCTCGGTCTATTGCAGGATGGCAATCCAAAATATTTCCCTTTAGAGTCAATTCCGTCCCTGCACTTAGTGCTTTGTCTGCATCATCCTTATTCTAAAATATGGATTGAATTCAAAATTTAAAATAGATATGTACAGGGTTATTGGTTATATTTTCACCGCCCATCTAGCTATTTTATTTTAAACTTTAAAAAATATATATTAAATACAAATAATGTAGCAAGTTTTTGGATGTAGTTTCTTTTAAAATTGACATTTCATATACCGGGTGTTCCATAACTAAGTAATAAACCAAACACACATTTTTAAAATGACACCCTATGTATTATTCGAATTTTGAATTCCTCAAAAAATTCTAGGCATGTTTCATATACCATACCCTATACCTACCTTCAACTATTCTTGAATTATTTTGATTTGAATATAAAAAATATTTTTCTAAGCTTCATATATCGATACCCAATAATAATTGTCGGTTGTTTTTGCTTACCAAGCCATAAAATTTGAAAGGAAATTGAAACTTATGTTACTAATAGCTTTTTTACTTATAGGAAATTAATATACAATGACAAAAGAAATGCTACCTTCATTCTCTTCATTTTAAGGTTTAGTTTGGGCCTATACTTAAAGTAAATTGTGATATTAACGATGTAAATGCTCATAATGGCCTCCATTTTCTTAAAGACAGCGCCAGCGTCTGTAGCCCCACTTCAATTTCTCCAAAGCACCATGAATCGAGGCTTGACCGTAATTGTTAATATTCATTATTTCTTGCCTAATAACGTTTTTTATATCATTTATGTTTAAATTATTGAACGAATTTACTTTGTTTTTGAGAGCATCCCACAGGAAGGTATCTGAGGGTGTTAGGTCAGGACTACAGGGTGACCATCTAATAGTTTCAAAACGTCCGATCCACTCTGGAAATTGAGTATTTAGTAAATTTTGAACAGCAACAAGATTGTGTGGCGGCGCTTCATCTTGTTGCCATGAGTTGATCGAAATTTTCGTTAGGAAATATCTGTGAAAGTTGTCCTAGTATATTTTCTAATAATTCTTGATAGCTACGACCAGTTAAAGAATTTTCAATAAAAAATGGACCAATTATTTTTCCGCACAGTATGCCGCACCAAACGTTAACAGAACGACGTCCAGAAAATTGGATCGATTTTGTTAAGTGTGGATTCATGCTAGACCAGAAATGTGTATTTTTTCTGTTAAAAATACCAGCTGTAGAAAAAGAACACCCATCGGACCATAAAATGTAACGGAATATATGCTTATTCCGCTCCACTAAAACTTCGGTTCATTTGCAAATGATTCTCCGTATTCAATATTTAAATTGCCAGTGACATCTATTCACGAATATGTGCAAATAACGATTTTAGAAACACTAGTACGATGTTTTATACCTACAATTTATTTCACTGTAGGTTACTACATTTAATAGTGACATCTATTCGCGGATGGGTTTATTTCGTGTGGTTGGCAATTTTAGGAACACAGTACGCTATTTAATACCTACAATTCATGAATTTAATTTACTATAGGTTACTATATTTAATATTGGGTATTTCTATAGCTTGACGCTGCGTGATTTATAGTAGTGATCACATGATATAAATTAGCCAATAATACAACGGCAAGCTTAATTTGTCGAACGTCTTAGATTTTGAAAGCGAGGTCGTTTATCTTTGTGGTGACGCTTGACGGGTGAGTGCTGATTTTTAATCTTGAAACATTTAAATCATCTTGCAGTATATTTAACTAATTTTTTCATTTTTAAATACATAACTAATATTTGTTTATGATTCGTTTAGTCTTATTCGACTAAAGCAAGAATTTGGCATTGTTATATTCCATTTTTAATTAGCTTACATCTTCAATAATTTTTAATTATTGTCCTGACCGTTGGGTAAAAATACCGATTTATTGGTGGCGTCTCTGATTAATCAAATTCATGTAATTTGAAAGAGGTTTAGTCCAAATTTACAGAGAACGTAGTTACATCAAGCACATAACTATTAGCACTCGCCCTGTCTCATCTCAACACTGATGTACCGACATTCTTTGCATTTATGAGAGGTTAATCTCACATATGTAAAATTATCTGCTTTTTTTATCTTTTATCTAAATTTCTATATCGATGTCAGATAGTGATTATCTTATCTTTATCTTTAATTAATTGAGGCGTAATTACGCTCAATTATCGTTTATGTGCCAAGGGCAGAAATAAAAAGTAATAGAAATTACTTATTTGGAGTTATAAGACTCGTTATATTATTATTTCTATTTATCATTAAATTCGAGTTCTTTTATTTAGATTTACCGAGAGTCACTAAATTGGAACGTAATTTCATAATTTTCTTTTGAATTTCATATTTTAAAGTAAAGAAAAGGATATCTTGGGTAACAGTAGTTATTTATAATTTTTGCTCAACTTAAAATTGTAATTAAAGTTTCTGATTATATCTGCTTTAACCAGTAAATTTTCAAATCGTTGATTGCTTCCTCATGTGTAACAGTGTCACTAATGTTCAAATGATATTTCCCTGAATATTCTTTAATTAGCGATATACATTGGTCTAAGACTAGGTTATTTTCTCTTGCATGTATTCAACGTTGGCTGGAAGAAAACATCGTGCTTGACAAGTAGCAGGTGTTCGTCCACTTATTGTACATAACAAAGTGTTCTGAGGGATTCGATGCGTCGGGAACCAAGTAAGTCCTCGATAAGACCAAGAGACTCTAACTTGGGAACAGGCAGAAGCGGTTCCAGTAGAGGTCCCAATACGATCGCATGGTTACAGAATAGTTGGACAAGCTAAGTATTAGTCAATCAGAAGATAAACATATTGTAAAGACCAATAATAACGCTTTATTCATTCTTTTTTTTTTAATCTGTCACAATTAATTTTAATTCTCATTACTAAGTCAATTTATTCATAAACTTTATTTCAAATAATTTCATCAATTATATTTACCATTTGATTATATAGATTTCAATTTTTAAAATTTCATCAATCGTATTTGTAATTTAATTGTAAAATTAATATATTGTTGTTTTGAAATTTAACTCTTTAATTTATCGCAAGATAGAGGTCTGGGTGACATTGCAAATTATAAGGGCAAATTTCTGATATTCTTATTTTTATATTTATTTATATTTAAGTGTTGATATTCAGTTCGCATTGTCTCTAGGAACTCTGGCGCCCACAATACACAAAACAATCTCTGTTAATAAGGGAACGTCGACCGACGCCCTAAGGAACTAAAAACGAGTCTCATGCATACAAAATGGCGCGCAATGCCATACTTAGTTAAATAAATTAACTTTCGCTACAAATTGGCGACTGAGCTAGCTTTCATTACAAATTGACGCTCAACTGGTCATTACAATGTTATCAAATAAACGGGGATTTTCATTAAGCCTTTGAAGAATTTACCTTGGCAAAATTCTGTTATTTTCTGATAAAAATTGCACTTTAGTAAACTTATATGGATGAAGCTTATACTTTGTCAAAGTCGACTGAACTTTCCAATATGACAATTCTAAAGGTTCACTGGCTTTAGGAATTGAACTTTCGGGGTGTTCTAGAAAAGATAATTAACCCAGTTCATTATTATTTTTAATATTATTATCAATTCGAATATCTTACCTTGAAAATATAATAAAACATTAAGTTCTCTATTATCGTCTTCATTTAGCGCATATATATGTTCGTTTCTTCCGGCTAAATGAAATGTTGCGATTGACACTATCATTTATATATATTTGAATGAATGCTCATTTGGCAGGCGACTATTAGGATACAGTTTTAGATATTATCTTCTTGATCTTCTGTTTTAATCACATTTTATGAAAACTTCGTATATTTGTTTTTTTTTTCTTGTTTTGTAAAGCCCATTCTTGAATAAACTTTATTTTGACAATTAGAAATCAGAATTCATAAATGTCATGGTAACGAATATTTATTTCAATTGTTATTCATGGCTTGCTAAGCAAAAACAACCGACAATTATTGGTATCGATATATATGAAGCTTAGAAAAATATTTTTTAATGTTCAAATCAAAATAATTCAAGATTAGTTGAAGGTAGGTATAGGATAATATGGTATATGAAACATGCCTAGACTTTTTTGAGCAATTCAAAATTCGAATAATATATAGGGTGTTTCATTTAAAAAAATGTATGTTTGGTTTATTACTTACTTATGGGACACCCGGTATATGAAATGTCAATTTTAAAAGAAACTACATCCAACTAGCTACATTATTTGTATTTAATGTATATATTTTTTTAATTTAAAATAAAATAGCTACATGGGCGGTGAAAATATGACCAATAACCCTGTATATAACGTATTAATATTATTTTATGTCATGTTACTCAATGGAACTCTATTGCTACCATAAGATGGTTGAAATCCGAAATTACTGGTTCTCTGTCAACATTAATGACCTAGTTGTAGTATAAGGTAAGTAGGTACTCCCAACCATGGTCTAATGATATTTTCCTAACTTACCACACATAAACTTCTGGTAAGTTAATGAATGTTATCTCCACTCAAAAGTGGACCACATTTTTATAACTAAATCAGCCTATGAAAGCTAGAGCTGGGTACGAGTTGATTCCATTCTAGATTATTTGCATATATAGTGTACAAGGTAAAACATCCTTTTTGAGGGCTCAATTTTAAAAATACAAAATAATTTAACCAACGAGTATCACGAAAGACATTGCAAATGTTCCATCACCATAAGCACCTTCAATAAGTTGTCAGTGGGCAATTCAAGTAAAAACTCAATACCATAAAAAATCTTGGATTCATACTGAGTAGTATAAACATATTCAAGCAATTTTTATTTTAGGTTATTAATCTGCAAGTTGTAATTTTATATCGGTGTATTTTAGTTTTTATCAAATTTGGGTTGTATTGATTTATTATTTAAAGCGACATTAGACAATAATGAACTTACTGAAACTTGTATCATGTAATTTATCTATAAATGGAATTTGATAATAAGTATTTAATACTTACCACAAATTTTACAAATGCAGTTCCTTTAGAATGTTCCGTCAATTTATCAACACAAACTAAGGCATAGTATAGGGGTCCAAACTGAGACATACATTCCTTAACATCCTCATTTGTTGCTTGAAAAGGCAAATTTTTTATAAAAACTGTTTTGCCCTCACTGACATCATGGGAATGAAAGGATTTTTTCTGATTCCCATCTTCAGAAATCTGAGAGGATATGTCATCATCTAAAGGATCGTCATCGTCGTCTTCTGAATTAGCTTTAAATTAATTTATTAATGTTAATATTAGCAACAGTTACAATAAAAATAGGTAGATACTGAACATAAGCCAAGTTAAAACTATTAAAATAAAGTTCATTAAGCTATTATAAATTATCTAATTGGTTCTTTGGCTTTTGCATATAGATTAAAATATCTCCTGCTATATGGAACACTCCTAGTTTCAATTTTTAAACCAAAAACTGCTCTCGTACAAGTATTCAAATATCAACCAAGTTAACTTCTTCCAATTTTAAGCAAGGTGAATGAGTGAATATGCATGTCTTGGACAACATATACCTGTATCACCTTTGACGGAGCACCTTTATGATAAACCAAAAAATAATGTTAAATACTTAAATCAAATATATTAAAATTCTAAACAGACAGAGACAGATTGTTTGGTAGTATATAATAGGTTAGTTCAAGTTAGTCTAGGTTAGTTTGAGTTATGGGTCAACCCAACTTACCCAAACTAACCTGCCCCCCTGACTTTCAGACTGTTAAAACAGAGTAGTGATCCGAATCACGATATATTATTATATTGTATTTTTAAATTACTCGTAACATAAAGCCATAGTATACTGCGGATAAGAGTACAGCTGCTGTGATTAATAGTACAATATTCTCGTTCCACACAAATATCTCTTATTTGACATTTTCACCCAAAAGTTGATATTCAAGTGTGTGGTCTCTATATTTCTAGTGCTTTTGTGAAATGGTGCTGAAAATTTGTGTCAAAATTCGAACTTTGAGGGCATTTTTTTGTGCTCAAATGCGACGGACCCTCCGATTTTTTTAGCTTAAACTACTCTATAGGATACCCCCTTTCTAATAAAAAAAAAAAACAGAAAAATTTGCAAAATCGACATAACCTATAATATGTCACCAGAACCCAACTCTAATTTATTACAGGCAGTATCATAGCCTGGTGAAAACCATATTAGAAGTCTGATAGAAAATTGTATATCTCACACACCTCAGGAATTTTTGAAAATACCTAGTGGAAGAAAATAAATTGGTGGATTGTTTGACATGTAACTGTGGTCTCACATACCACCATAAGTAGCATCTTCCATACATCAGGAAACTAGGTGTGAACTGAATCTTTGATTTACCATTTCTTAATTCCTCTTCTTTAATTTCCATAATATCAGTTTCTTCTTCTTTTATCTCATCATCCTTTATTTTTGGCTCACTCTTAAGAGTGACTTCTTTCTCCTTGGCATACTTTTCCTTTGCTTTAGCAAAATTTACGTCTATATTCCTACCCAAAAATGGTTGACTATTTGTGTAGTGTCTAGCCTTTTTAGCAAACTGAACTAGCTTGAACTGGACAAAAGCACACCCAACTAGCTTACCATCTGGTCTCTTCAAAATATCTACACTTGAAATCTCCCCAAATTTTTCAAAATGCTCTCGAATATTTTCTTCCGTTGCTTTAAATGACAGATTTTTAATTACTAAACGAGCACGTTTCTCCTTAATAATCTGTCTTGATTTTTTCCTGCTCAAAAATTGCTTTCCTTTTCGTTTCTGAAACGTATTATTTTCAACCTCTCTACTTTGAACTCCATCATCTAAAAAAGTAGCACACCTAGTTACTTCTTATCCACTTTAGCAGATATTATGATAAATCTCTTAACAGTTCAAGTAGATATAAGTATGTTGGAAAGCTAGGTGTGACTGATTAGTTAGACAAAATCAATCAAAGGTTAATTTAATAACTGAGGATGGTAGCTGACCAGGAAAGGAAAAAATATTTTATGGCAAGTAGCTTTTAGAATTACTTATTCTCTTATTCAGAACTTTGAAACTGACTTTACAAAGAAATTGTGCCCAGCGGCGGACTGGCACTAGCAATCAGGCCGGCTGATGCTGAGACCTACCAGGCTATCTTTGCTGATATGCCCTATCCCTTACAATTATTTTTTGATTTTAGATCACTTTCCACTATTTGCTACATAAACGAGTTATTTATTAAAAGATAAATTGAAATGCATTAAAAGTTTATTAATTAATGAAAAGTAATGAGAGTTACTGAGTTAAAGGTTTCATTATAGGTAGTGGTTAACATACAGATAAACATATTACTAACTCTATTCTAAAAAAAGGTTTGCACCTTATCTAAAGCATGCTTTAATCAATGTGACAAAAGTTCTCTTAGTGGCTTACAACTTTCATTGAAATGCTTAATTATACCATTATTATCTAAAGATTGCTTTTCAATTGCACTAAGCAATAAGCATAAATGCTTCCAGATGGTCATGTCCCAAACTATTTTGTAAGATAGGCCTCGGCATGCATATTATATTTTAAAGGCAAACTTTAACAGTAAAATAAGCATTTTTGTGCTTATTAATTATGTTGTTTTGTAAGAGATCATTATCGTCATTCTTGTTTTTTAATTCTAAGTTAACAATTGAATATTCATCGGAAAGCGTTTGGGACAGCCTAGGCCATTTAGTGGCAAGATCCAATAACTGCTGCTTTAAACTAATTTTTTGAATTTCAGAAAAAAATGCTTCAAGTTTCTCAGCAACTTTTATTTCTCTAAGGAATCAAAACTGCTTGCATGAAAACATTGGAAATCTTTGAATAGCTGTTGATGTTTTGTAATTCTACTTTTCAAAGAGTTGACAATTCTGCCCATTATTATGTACCATTGTGCCGAAAAAAAACTGGGACAGCAAAATGTAGTTTAATCTGCCGGACTATTAGCTTGTTTTGAAATTATCAGTTTGATTTAATTATGTGACTGACGGATGTGTCAAAAGAAATAAAATATAATATAATATAACCAAATGTTAAGTATGCCACGTCATTTGCAAGCCTTGATCAATAATAACGGTGCAAATACCAGATATTAAAAAACCTCATTTTTATTTTTGTTACATTTTAAAACAATAAACATACGTATTTTAATTTTTCCTCGTACTTTTACAAAAGGTGCTAGTATTATTGTTTCGGTATTTAACCTTTTCACTTCCATGACAACAATGATAATCTATCCTCAATGGATTTTGCATACTCTTTATAGCCTCGGAGCTATTCAACAACGAGAATGTTGTTGTCCCAAAGTTTTTTCGGCGCGATGGTACCTAAAAAACTTCTATTTTAAATATTTCCATAGGGTCTTTAATGCTGTTGTCATTTTTCTCGTCAATTTTTTTTCTTGTAATAGTTCGTTTTACACTTCTATTTGTAACGGAATATAATTTAATATAATCTGAAAACTGGTTGTTTACTAAATTTATGAATGTTCGTCCTTTTAAATAGTACCAAAAATCTGGTGAAAGTAATTTAAGCGATGACAGTGTTAAAAACCAACACTTCAACCTCTTTTCCTCTTCAAATGTATGAATGTATGATGCAATATGTCAATTTTTTTTTTCGGGGATTCTCAGACCCAGCACCGCAATTCGTTTATCGCGCTTTAAGAAATAACATACCTATTACAGAATTCTTTCCTAAGTATTTGCTAAATTAAAAATCAAGTCTTTAAAATGCTAAATAAATGGCACTATGCTGACACGAAGTAATAGAGTCTATTACAAATTTATTTATAGGATCATAGGATTACTCAAAAACGATGTCTGCAGTTTTATTATTTCTATTATGGGTATTTATGATTCTATTAACTAATAGGCATGTGAGGTCGCACCAGGCCATTTTGCTAGGCCAGGCCATCAGGCAATGCCCTATAGCCCGATACGCCAGTTCGCCCCTGATTGTGCCATACACAACCAAAAAAAAAAACATCTAATTATTCTGTTAGTTTCCAAAAACAGTAATTCTAAATTTTGAAAAACTACGCAATGTGGTTCAAGGGTATTCAGTTAAGCCTGTAACATCAGACTCTAAGAACATGTTGCATTCATTAACCAACAAATACAGATATTAATGTGACTATAATATTATTGTTCTGCGGTCTAATTAATGAATTAATGTTTTCCATTTAAGATTTGGGACCAACAAGAGAAAACAATCGTCTAGAAAAAGTCTACTTACTTTGTCGAGGTTTTCCCATTTTTCATTTAATTTAAACAACAAATTAGTGTTTAACTTTGAATGTATTCAATATATAAACATTCAATTGCAACGTAAATTTAGTAAATTTGCCTCATTGGAAAATGGAATGGAGCATATAACCCAATTGTTGATCAACAAACATGTGGGAATCTGGGCGTTCTGCGTTCTGTCTGTCAGTGTTCTGGTTCTGGGCAACCGAGTGCTGAGCTGCTTTCCAGTGCTGCTGATTGACCGAACTCCGCTTCGCGTCGTTCGGTCAACATCAGTCGCGTGCGGAAAAGTCACTTTGTGCAAGCGTTAGGAACAATATTTTTTCTACGAGCGCGGTCCAAACAAGCACACAATAATAATGACCCGTATTTAAATAAACGAAAAAGTATCTGTCAATTATACCTACTGTTGCTTTACATGACTATTATTGTTGACTTGACATGACTTAAAAAGATATGGTTTTTGGTTTAAGTTGTAATATCGCGAATTACGGAAGCTTTGAGGGCTTTCTAGCGACGCTGAGGATCATGTTTTTTGGGATACTTCGTTTTACACCTAGATTTGTTTAAAATCTGTCAATCTGACAATTATAAGTATTGTTGCTTGACATAACGTTTTACTGCTATACCGAGGATTTCAAAATATATGGTTTTTGGTTTAAGTTACAATATCGCGAATTACGAAAGGGGGAAGGGTATAATTATGACTTAAAACGGTTTCTTATATTGCATAAAAAGTCCGAAAGTGTAAATTTTCTAAAAATATATGAATATTTTCTTGTCTCTGGTGATTTTAGAGAATTTTACTTTCCCGCACATTTTCCCGCATAGTGTGCGGGAAAGTACTACTTCGCGCACTGAGTAGTGTGCGCAAAGTAGCCACTTTGCGCACGCTCGTAGAAAAAAGGCATTATCAGTTTTAAAGGCTGGTCGCTGAAATAATATATGAAGCAGTTTTTTCAAGTGAAACGTCGCGTCGCAGAGAGGCATACTAAAAGGTACATTTTAATGTAAGCACGCTCCAACACTTCGTGTCGAAGTCATGTACCTATACCTTGAGACGGAAATAATAGTCAGTGACGTCAGTCACTAATTCGAAAACAGACCAACGTGAGCGGCTTAAAGTAATATTTAATATTTAACGATAAATCTGGTATGAAATGCTCGCAAAATACCGCTTATTCTAAATGCGGACACAGCGTTCCGGCACAAAACGTGCACCGCTGCCAAATTCATTGTGGCCCGTATACGCGCGTTACGCGGAACATTTGAAGCAGCTGTATTTTAACAGAGGTTCGCGATCGACGGTCGTAAATATACTGATATTTTACGACCGTCGGGCGGAGGTCGCAACGTTGCAACAATAAACGAGCATGTACCCTGTGAGAGATCTGTTGCATAGTCGCGCTTGCGGGTTTAGGTTACCGTTTTGTTTTAACATTGAAAATGTTTCTGTTTTCCTAAATAGGGCCTCAAATCGTGAAAAAGTGCATGCTACATTTGCCACACATAACGTCGTACGCGTGAGAGATCGTGTTAGCTTGTTTATTTAAACATAAATTGATTATAACGTATCGGAATCGGTTCTAATGACTAAAATAAATTGAAACTAACTGAAACTAACCGAAAGTGTATTGAACGACTATCCAAAACTAACGAAAAGCACCAAAACGGGCTAAAACGTATCGAAATAGATTTAAAATATTGAAGTAAGTTAAAACTAACCCAAATTAACTGAATTTTGGTGACTAACCAAAACTAACCAAAAACATTAAAATTGCTTATAACGTATCAGAACCGGTTCAAATTACTAAAATAAATTGGAACTAACTGGAAGTAACCGAAAGATGATTGAATGACTATCCAAAAATAACTAAAAGCACCAAAACGGTCTAAAACATATCGAAATAGATTAAAAAGATTGAAGTAAGTTAAAACTTACCCAAATTAACCGAATTTAGGTGACTCACCAAAACTAACCATAAGCAGTATAATTGCTTATGACATATCGAAAGGTGATTGAATGTCTAATCAAAACTAACCAAAAGTAACTAAGAGCACCAAAACAGGTAAAACATATCGAAATAGATTAAAAATATTGAAATAAGTTAAAATTAACCCAAATTAACCGAATTTTGGCGACTAACTAAAACTAACCAAAACATTAAAATTGCTTATAACATACCGGAACCGGTTCAAATGACTAAGATATATTAAAACTAACTGAACTTTACGGAGACTTGGCTTAACGACTAACCAATAGTAGGTAACTAAAAGTATAAAAACGGGCTAAAACGCATCGAAATAGGTTTAAAATATTGAAGTAAGTTAAAACTAACTTAAATTAACCGAATTTTGGTGACTAACCAAAAACTCTAAAATTGGTTATAGTGTAACGGAACTGGTCCAAATGATTAAAATAAATTAAAATTAACTGAAATTAACCGAAAGTTGATTGACCGACTAACCAAAATGGACCAAAAGTAACCAAAGGCATCAAAAGGGGCTAAAACAAGTTGAAACTAACAATTAACCGAATTTTGGCGACTAACTAAAGTTAACCAAAAACATCAAAATTGGATATGACGTATCGGATCCGGTTCAAATGACTAAAATAACTTAAAACTAACTAAACTTAACCAAAAGATGTTGAACCAAAACTAATCAAGAGTAACCAAAATGGGCTAAGACGTATCGGAACAGATTACGAATAAAATAAGTAACTAACCCAAATTAACCGAATTTTGCGACGACCTACATTATTAACCAAAAACGTTTAAATTGTTTTAACGTATCGGAATCAAATGGCTCAAATAAATTGGAACTTACTGAAAGTAACCGAAAATTGATTGAATAACCAACCAAAGCTAACCAAAAGTAACTAAAAGCACCAAAACAGGCTAAAACGTATCGAAAAAATTAAAAATATTGAAGTAAGCTGAAACTAATTCAAATTAACCTTATTTTGGTGACTAACCAAAAACACTAAAATTGGTTATAACGTTTTGGAACCGGTTGGAACCGGTTGAAATAACTAAAATAAATTAAACCAACAGTAACCAAATGCACCAAAATGGGCTAAAACTTAGGTATCAGAACAGATTAAAAACATTAAGCTTATAAGGTGAAACGAACTTGAATGAACCGAATTTTGCCGACTAACTAAAATTAACCATAACGTATCGGAACCGGTTCAAATTACTAAAATAATTTAAAACTAACTAAAGCTAACCGAAAGCTAATTGAATCCCAAACTAATCACAAGTAACCAAAAGCACCAAAACGGGCTAAACCGTATCGGATTAAATTGCAAAAATTAAAGTAAGTTAAAACTAACCAAAACAAACCGAATTTTTGCGGCTAACCAAAACTAACTAAAAAGATTAAATTTGATTATAACGTATCGGAGTCAGTTCAAATGACTAAAAAAAATGAGCGAATCTGCTAGTAGTCGAGACACTGATGTGTAAACATATCCTATAACGACATCGGTTGTAAAAAAATGACAGCAGCACGTTGTGTTCCCAAGCGGTCACCCATCCAAGTACTAACCCTGCCCGACGTTGCTTAACTTCAGTGATCGGACGAGAACTGGTATTTTCAATATGCTACGGCCGTTGCCTGTACGTTTTAGCTTGGTCATAGAATAAAAATTACGTTTAATAACCAAGTTTAAAATAATAAAAAATCAACGCGAACGAAGCCCCGGGTAAAAGCTAAACCTATGTTCTTTACTACACTCTTGAAAATATCGGTACAAAATTTCATGATGATTGAAACAGTTTATGCGTGATAGCGTTGTCTAGAAAATAAGTGATGACGCCGTATAAATTTATAGAAAGGTGCTCTCGTCAATATGACATGACGAGGTAAGAATAATAGAATAGGTAGATTGTCAATTAGAATAGCAAAAGTCAGTTGTAAATTAGTATTTTTAACAAATTAAACAGCATTATAGCAGTGGAAGAGTGCATTGGTGTTTGATTACCACAACTTCCCCAACATTTTGGTCCTTCGAGCCGGATTGAGGATTTAGCCAGCAAAAAATTACGTAAATCATCCATCCCAGAGACCGGCACAATTCGAGGTGAACCGAGAAGACGGTAAACGCTGTCCCGCCGTGTGCTCCGTTTGGGGGGTCGTTTGCTAAACCACGAGACAAGTAAGACTGTTCTTATATATTTTCTATTTGTGTTAAGATGGCCGAGTTAGCGAAATTTCGTTCTACTCGCAGCATTATAAAGCAAAAATTGACACGTTTTAAAAAGTACTTTGATAATATCGATCAAGATAGTATAGATGAATCAATTATTGATCAGTTAAACGTACGTTTAGAAAAAATAACGCCACTTTTTAATGAGTTTAATGAAGTACAATTTCAAATCGAAGTTTTATCTGTTGACCCTGACCAAGAGGCAATTCCTGACGAAAAAGTAAAGGAAGAATTTGAAAATGTTTATTTTAATGTAATTGGTAACGTACAAACAGTTTTCAAACAATTTTCAAATGCTTCAGTAGTTTCGGGTAACAGTTCTGGTTCTAATCAAGTGAGCAATATTTCAGGCGCAGGTAGTACAAATATGTGTCACCACTCTCAGTCATTGGTCAAATTACCACCTATAAAGTTGCCAACATTTAATGGCCAGTATTGTAATTGGCTTGAGCTTAAGGATGTATTCACAACTTTAGTGGATAGCGATACCAATTTAACAGACATTCAAAAGTTTTTCTACCTCCGGTCGTCACTTGATAAAGACGTACTCGAATTAATCAAATCTTTAGATGTATCAACTAACAACTACAAGGTTGCATGGAAATTTCTAGTCGACAGGTATGAAAACAAAAAGTTGATCATTCATAATCACATTCGCGCAATTTTTGATCACCCCACATTGGTGACTGAGTCATATTCTGATCTCAGAAATTTATTCGATTCAATTACAAAACATTTAAGGTGCTTGCAAAGCTTGGGTGAGCAAACAGAATGCTGGGATCGACTAATAATTTACATTTTATGCAATAAATTTGATCCAATTACCCGTAGAGATTGGGAGTCATACAAATACCCTGGTGAACTACCCACCATGGACGATTTAAACACTTTTTTAAATTTGAAATGTGAAGTTCTTGAAAAGCTAGAAATATCGGAGCTCAATAAACCAGCATTTGCTCAGCCAAGAGGCTTTAAGCATCGTCGCGGGCAAAGTTATGCAGCGATGAATAATGTTAATACAAACGATGTTTCAGTAAATAGAAAATGTTTTTATTGCAATGATATTAATCACGGTATATACAAGTGTTCGTTGTTCTTAAGTTTAACTGTGCAAGAAAGAATAGCAGCTGTCAATAGGCTCAAATTATGTTTAAATTGCCTCCGTAATTCCCATCCCCATTGGAAATGCACAAGGCAAAAATGTCCCACTTGTCAGAAAGGCCACAATTCACTCTTACATATTTTCAAATCTGAACCCGATAAAAACAAAAGCAGCGGTGAAAATCACGATATCGAGAATAGGCTCCCTACGCCGAACGACACTCCGGTGCCGGTGGCCAGCGCTCAGGTAATAGGCAGTGTCATTGGAAGCAGCGTTGCCGGTTCTTGTACATATCAATCGATGGTTTTGTTATCGACGGCACTTGTTCAGGTAAATTGCGAAAAAAAGTCGATTGCTCTTCGCGCGCTTTTAGACAGCGGATCTCAAAGCAATTTCATATCCAGGGATGCATGTGAAAAGCTAGGTTTGCAGTCATCAAAGGTAGATTTTGCAGTAAAAGGTATTGGCCAAATGTTGACTAATATAAATTCACAGGTAAATGTCGATATTAATTCACTAGTAAATGATTTTGAAATAAACATTCATTGTTTTATCTTACCAAAAATTACTGACAAAATTCCGATGTTGTCTTTCAATAAAAGTAAATTACCCTTACCCCAATTTATACGTTTAGCGGATCCCTGTTTTAATACTTCAGCAGAAGTGGATCTTTTATTGGGTTCTCATGTGTTTTGGACGATTATAAAAGCAGGGCAGATTCGGCTGGGTAAAAATTTACCTATATTACAAGACACAGAATTTGGTTACATTGTCGCAGGGAATCTAGGGTTTAATTTAATAAATAGCAACATTGCAGTAACTTGTCATGCATTCATTACAACTGATTTATCTATTGATGAGAAGATTGCTAAATTTTGGGAATTAGAAGAAATCAATAATAAAGAAATAATTATGTCAGAATCGGAAAAGTACTGTGAATATTATTTTGAAAAAACCACAGAAAGGGATGATCAGGGGCGATTTATTGTAAGAATTCCTTTTAAAAAAAAGAAAGAAAGGTTGGGAAATTCAAGAGATATGGCTATTAATAGATTTAATAGCACAGAAAGAAAAATTGTTAGGGATTTGCACTTACACAACCATTACTCTAATTTTATGGCAGAATATATTAAATTAGGGCATATGGAGGAAATTTCGGATTTAGAAAATAAAGGTTTCTATCTGCCGCATCACGCGGTTTTCAAAAATGAGAGTCTGACAACAAAGTGCAGAGTGGTGTTTGATGCGTCCGCAAAAACCACATCGGGGCTATCGTTAAACGACATACAATTTGTCGGTCCGACATTGCAGCAGGATGTTTTCTCGATCATTTTAAGATTTCGAACTTATCAATACGTTTTAACCGGCGATATTTCAAAAACGTATAGGCAGGTCCTGATACACAAAGATGATAGACATTTTCAAAAAATATTTTGGCGAGATAACCCTGATCAAGAACTTAAAGTTTATCAATTAAATACTGTGACTTATGGCTGTGCTTCTTCACCATATTTAGCGGTGAAATGTATATTTCAATTAGCAGAAGAAAATAAAAATCAGTTTCCTCATATTTCGAAGATCATAAGACGAGATTTCTATATCGACGATATTCTCACTGGCACGAATGACAAAAATGAACTGATAAGTGTTCAAAAAGATCTGGTAGCAGTACTATCTACTGCAGGTTTTGAACTACGCAAATTTCTATGCAACGATAAAGATATTTTAAAACAATTTAAGATAAATTCGAATTTAGAATTAGGTATTTTAGATTTGGGTGAAAATCAACAAAATAAAACCTTAGGAGTTTTTTGGGACTCAAATAACGATTTCATAAAATACAAAGTTAAAATCGTTGAAAATTTAAATTTCAAGGCAGCTACCAAACGTTCAATTTTGTCATTAATATGTCAAATATTCGACCCTTTAGGCCTTGTGTCTCCTATTGTCGTTGTAGCTAAACTATTAATACAAGAATTATGGAAAATTAAATTGCCATGGGACCAAGAAGTGCCCAAGGTGTTTTTAAATCAATTTTTAAACTTTTATTTGGATTTGTCAAAAATCAGTGAATTTAATATTCCTAGGCATGCAATGTTTTCACAGTATCTCTCTGTTGAATTGCACGGCTTCAGCGATGCATCTATTAAAGCATATGGAGCTTGCATTTATATAAGATGTTTAACAAGTTCAGGGGCCTATGGTTCTGGTTTACTTTGCGCGAAATCTCGCGTAGCCCCCATAAAGCAAGTCAGTCTTCCGAGGCTAGAGCTTTGTGCTGCCGTTCTTTTGGCGAATTTAGCCAAGAAGGTATTAGATTCGCTTGAAATACAATTTCATTCTTCATTTTTCTGGACTGATTCGACAATCACATTATGCTGGATAACGGGTGATCCTAATAAGTGGAAAACCTTCGTGGCTAATAGAGTCAGCGAAATTAGAACTTTGACATCTTTTCGTGATTGGAATCATGTGAAGTCAGAAGAAAACCCGGCAGATTTGATATCCCGTGGTACGACTGCAGCATTTTTATTGGATTCTACTTTATGGTGGCATGGACCACATTGGTTCAGTTTAGACCAGTCAAATTGGAATCTTCTATATACAGATTTAGGCGACCTTGACATTCCAGAACAAAAAATTATTTCTTGCCTAGTAGTTAAAGGCAGTAGTGATATACAAAATCTATTAACACGAATTTCATCTATAAAAACAATTATTAAGGTTTTTGCCTTTGTTTTACGTTTTATATCTAATTTAAAATTAATGAAAAATAAGTCTAATTCCAAGCAGGTGGGTCCACTTAGCCCTGAAGAATATGACAATTCTTTGAAAATTATTATTAAGCATGTTCAAATTGATTGTTTTCCACAGGAATATAAAGCGATACTTCACAATAATGAATTGCCAAAGAGGAGCAAAATCCTTTCATTGAATCCATATTTACAAGATGAAATTTTGCATGTTGGGGGTAGAATTAAAAATTCCAATCAACCTTTCAACAAAAAACATCCTATTATCCTACCACACAATCATGTTTTAACTAATTTAATTTTACGTCAAGAGCACGAACGTTTGTTGCATTGTGGTGTGCAAACATTGTTGTATTCAGTTCGAGAAACTTATTGGCCAATTTCAGGTCGCAATGCTTGTAAAAACATTATTCGAAACTGTATACAATGCTTTCGAGTTAAACCTAGAGACATGTCGTACTTAATGGGTGACTTACCGGAGGTAAGGCTCAAATCATTTTCCGTATTTCATAACGTTGGAACAGACTTTGGAGGTCCTTTCCATTTAAAGGATCGCCAAACCCGGAATCCTAAACTCATAAAGGCATATATTTGTTTATTTGTGTGCATGAGCACCAAGGCAGTGCACCTTGAACTCGTTTCGTCCTTGACTACTGAAGCATTTTTAGCGGCATTAAATAGATTTATTAGCCGACGTGGTAAACCGCTTACTATCTTTTCTGACAATGCTCTAAACTTTGTGGGAGCAAACAATGAACTTTGCAAGGTTTATGAATTTCTAAAAGAAAATTCAAATCATATTTCCAACTATCTAGTAACTAATAAAATACAGTGGCGTTTTATTCCCGCGCGTTCACCTAGTTTTGGGGGCATATGGGAAGCAGGGATAAAGAGCGCAAAGCATCATATTAAACGCGTCGTCGGAGAAACTGCTTTAACGTTTGAAGAGTTCGGTACCATCTTAACGCAAATTGAGGGTATTTTGAACTCTCGCCCAATTTGTCCAATTACTGATGACCCCCAAGATACGGCAGCTCTCACGCCAGGCCATTTCTTGATTGGAAGACCCATTACAAACCTTCCGGAGCTCAACTTGCAGGATGTTCCAGA
>MU187800.1:37297-70287 GCA_016904865.1 Pissodes strobi | reverse complement strand
TTGGATTAGTTAGTTTTTTGGCATGCCTTGGGTTAGTTTGGGTTAGTCTTTGTTGGCTGCGCCCCGCAGTGAGCGGAAGGCATTGTATGAAGTGAAAATGTAAAAATACAAATGTAAACATTAAGCAACGCATGTAGTGCCATAAATTGTGCCGTTCAACAGAAGTCGGGATCGGGCTCCCCACAGTGGCGAGACACTAGTCTCAAGACGTCCCTACACTCAGATGCCTGCGCAGAATGAACTCTGCCAGCCTTAAGGGCCGACAGAGCACCTCTGTTGTCCGAGCAAATACAGATGGCATTTCATCTAAAGTCTTTTAACAGGTTCTGATACAGCGGATCGGCAATTATTGCATATTATGTGTTTATCTATAACATAATCACAACAAAATTGTCCAATTATCGAGTTCCAGCTAAAAATTCTTCATTTGGAAGCAGCTTCAAATACTGTGCATGCAGATTGATTCCACTTAAATCATATTATAATAAAATCAGCTTTATTTATTTGAACCTCAGGGCACTAGAATGATGATGATAATTGACTTCGGAGATAGATGTAGACATCTACAAAGGAATTTATCCGAACTTCTTTTAAAATTGATGGAATAGAGCATCAAGAAATAGACAATGAAGTTAAATATAAAGTTTGGAATAATTCAAACTAAGAGCCACCTGTGCTCAAGTATAGCAAAACCATAGCAAAATCATTCCTGAACAAATCGAAGAAGAAAATAACGTCATTACTCCAAAATTTTACCCTCTGAAGTCTTTTGCATAATTTTAGCCATGGATAGCATCTCTTAATCCTAAAATTTCAGTGCTACAATCACTAAGTGAAATAAAACCATCAATATGTTGATCGAAATAAACCATGGCTTGATGGCATTCATTGGCTAAAGCTGAATACTTTTCTGTCAAATGATGGCACATATTAATTAAGTCTTAGATCTAGGTGATACACATATAGAAATAATAGTTTAATGGATGGGTGAACTTCTCTTACCACGTCCTTCATGCACCACCATTATTTTGGATTATCTCCGACCTGCAGCAGACGCAAATGCTTGTTCAATGGACAGTGCCCTGTGAGGAGCCCTGTCACAAGCCTCATGCCCCCCCCCCCCTATTCAAAGCTATAAAAGCCATCATTCTACCAGGCGCTAGGTTTTCCAAGAGAAACCCAGCTTGCCTCATTCCTGGAGTAATCCATCATAAATCCTTATCATTATAAAATATAAATCCTTGTGCTTTTGCGACTAAGTTTTGATGTACTTGCCTGGAAATGCTATCATGATGCCTTATTGAAAATCCAGTTGTGGAAAACTGAATTGATACCTTGTACTTAATTCATTTCAATTATAAATATGGTAATCTCTATGAACAGCATTTCGCCATTAAAATAGGTAGCAAATATATCCTCGAGTGAATAATATTAAAAAAACTAAATTCTTCTTGGGATAACCTATAGGCTTGTCAACCTATGTGAATCCGTATGAAAATGGCAGGCCAGCCAATAATGCTGATTAAAGCCGTCGATTTCAATGTAAAAGCGAACAATACTCGACAGATTTTACCATGGACAATGCAGAAAAAGCTATTTAAACAGTTGCGATAGGGATTTTTGTATTAATCATTTCACTGGTTTCGATAATCTTGCACGCGCGATTGTCATTATTTTTCAGATGCGTTTCATTCAGGGAAAATCAATATCCGCCAGTTATTTGAATACTATTTTAATCACGTCAATTCAAAATTTGGGCTCCATTAACAGTTGCACAACTTTTAAATAATAAGAAGTCAAAGCGAAAATCTGGATTGGATGTTTACATCATCCCGTACATGCGAGAGAATCTCCAATTCAATCAACTAAGCAAAACTTGTAATTAATGTCAGATCGGGCTTTCGAGATTATGCGAGACTTGGCGATCCAATCCAATATTCCTGTGAATCGACCTGAACATAACTAAGTTAACACGGTCACATTTAAGCAATCCGGATATTAGCACCTAGATTATTATATGTGATAAATGCTTTGATGTGTCCTTTTGATGTCGAATAGTAGGTGGAAATGTAATTTAGAATGTTCGGATCAACATGTAAATTCAATGCTTCTCGGCAATGGGATTAAAATTAACACGATAAAGCCGTTGTTGAAGAAATATTACCATAATTTAAAATATTGGTAAAGTTTATAGATAATTTACATTTAAAGTGCAGAATATTCCAACTTATATAGGTCTGATATTATTAATCTACTGCTTCCATACAGGTATTCTTAGTATTGTCAGTGTTAAGTATATTTTAAAAATGGAAAAAATTGCATATATTACAAAACCCGCTCGACCTTGTCAAAACTATCCATTATCTTTGTTACTTAGCATAGGTTTCATTAGAAATCATTCTTTATTAAGCGCTATATTAAATAGATTTACTTGTAACCATCAAAAATGGACAGTGGTACTGGAGCGGGTGTGTATGGAAAAACCAATGGAGACGAAGGCATAATGAGCACCTGTGGGACGTATGCAACCGTGATCCATGTCGAAATGCATGTGATCCTCAAAAGCGGGTATGAAACCTTCAGACGGAATGATCTAGCTACATCTGTTAGCTTTTGGATCTGATGGAGTTAATTTGGCGCCTTGTTTGGGTACCGAGACAATGTTTCAGGAAAAAATGGCACTGATCGACTGGCACGACAGGGTTCCCAAATCTATCCAGTGAAACCTGAGCTTTTCTATAAGTGTGTCCTACAGTATTGATGTCTGAGAAACGCAATGAATGTGCGGGCCAAGGATCTATGGCGGGCTACTCCAGAAATGAGGCAGGTTGGACTACTCTACTTGAAGACCTTTCTGGCTCTGAACATGAAGCTTGTAACAGAGGCCACCTGCTGCTGATAGTAGAATGTCGGAAATGCAGGTGGTGCTTGGAGGACGAGGAGCACGTTCACTCATCTTTTTGCCCACTGTTCAGCGTTGGCTGGGATAAGAGAGGTGCCCTTCCAAAGCTGCGTGTTGCACCTGGAGGACATAAGAAAGAACCAGCTGTGTGCCTTCGTCAGGGAGGCTGGGCTATCGGGCTGAATAGGTATATGAGTGAACGCACAATGGGCCCAGACCGTTGGGCTGCGTTTTGGGGATCTCCCTCCCGCGTTTCAAAATCATTCATTCGCCCAACCATCGTCTGAACAGAAAGAAGTCTTCTCACGACTTTTGATAGTATTTCTTCTCTATGACAAAATTATTATGGATTGGACAGGAGGCAAGTGATCCCGGTTATTTATTCCGATCTAAAATAAAGCTTTTCACCTCATCCAATACAACTTCTTGAAAGTCCACTAGGTGATATATTGATTTAATTGCCAGAATTGTTGGAGCTCTTTTGTTAGTTTTATAAACAAATGATTCCCTTAGTAATTGTACTTTAGGCTTCTTCTTGTTCACAACAACAATGAATGATAACACCCTAACGCGTTTTCATGCGTGACCAAAAATCCTCCTGGAGATGCTGTTGCCGTTTGTTAACATAGTTCGCCTTGATATTAGAAGCATATTAGGCCGGAAATGTATAACACTTCTTTGTATCAAACATAGTGACAGTATAGTAGGCCGTATTGACTTTCTAGACGAACTGTTAACACTGGTGTGTCTATTCATTGGAAATTCAATTAATTGAGAAGGAGAGTGTAAAAATCGTAACGCAAACACCGAGAGATGTAAATCAGCAAATACAATCAGTTAAACGTCAGAATCAGGGACCGAATTCGATAATCCTGTTGATTGGTGCTGATTGGCAGCAAGCATAACGAATAATGATGTCTGTTTAATTTGCAGAAAGTTGATTACCGAATTTTGAATATTTTGGCCTTTTATTTAAATATTCAATAATTTTGCTGACTGCGCTTTTAGTTGCCATTTTGGATACAATTATTTAAAATCATTACAGAGTTTCTATGACCACAACTGATTAAATTGAGTTTCAGATAATGAAAGCAACATAATCATTATTAAAATGCTCCATTCCCAGCGATATTTTCATAATCATCATGGAGTGGTGGAGTGGCCACATACAAAGTCCTGTCGAATATCCCTACCAGGCTGATACCCATCGGGATAATTTTCCAAGAAGAGAATTTCTCGGAAAAGTTGCAAATAGGACATTAAAAAATGTGGAATACAATGGTAAAGATCTGAATACTAACCCAAAAGGCTCATCTAACTAGCTAAAGTAATCATATTTAGCGTTTTCGTATTCTTAAGTTCGATCACGTCTCTGCCTAGCCGGGCTTAGATGGCTGAGTTGGTCCTACTCAGCCACTCCAGCTGTCGGTAAAAAAAAAGAAGAAAATGAAGGAGGAGAAGAAGAAACATTCTCCTATTAAATAGAATGTATTCAAATTGAAGTCGAGCTATAGACGTTAAATAACTTGCTTGAAAGCTATTGTAGGAAGTTAACAATATTTCTTTGATTTTGAGATTTTAAGGCACCATTTTGGTGGACAAAATTCTATTAATATGCCTTAAAAATTCGACGACACATATAATATGATAAGTCATAGTTACTTTGCGGAAAATTGAACAAAGCAAGAATTGAAAATCACTTGCATACGTTTTGCTTCGAACGATTCCTTGGAAATTTAAATTGTCCATATACTACACCCATTTACGCCTTTATCTTTTAATTTAAATCATATATCTGATATCTTTCGAGAGCATTTTCTGAAGTTTCTTTATCTCTCAGGGTAACTTTTAAGCGAGAATAAATCTTAATCTCGCAAGGCAAGAAGCAAAAACTTTGAGAATATTAGAAAATTGCAAGATCCGAACTCCAGAAAGTGATATGAAAAGAGGAAATTGCAAGATTACAGGTAAGTTTTATAAATGACTAATGAAATATCTTGGATAAAGGTGGATCTTGATTAATGGCTTGCCTTAATTCTCGTTTTGAAAACAAATTCGTGACTATGTGAGTAATGTGTTCTCAATAGTGTTACGAATGCTTGCAGAAAATATGCTTGCATCAGGAAAAGTTAAGTTATCAAAACGTAAGCAATCTTATACATTTTAATTTGCACTACAGAAAATTTTTAAAAAATAATTAGGAATCGCAGTTGTTGTGTTGAAACATACACAAGGCTACTTCATTGATGTAGTGGTACGAAGATTCAGTGGGTTGAAATTTCAATTGGCATGCGCCATTTCATGGAGTGAGTAGCAAGAGTTATCTATGTAATAAGCAATATTCTAATTTTTCTCAATTACTAAAATCACACCACTTGTCCAAGATATTAAATATAAAAATTATTAATTTCCATATTTACCCATCTTCTTGGAAAGTCGCTCGAATGCAACCTGTTCCAAAAAAAGGTAAGAAAATCACGCCCTCAAACTATCGCCCAATTGCCTTGCTTCCAAGATTCTCCAAAGTCATGGAATGTGTAGCCAATCAGCAACTACTCAAGTACCTCGAGACCAGCAGAACAATTAGCGATAACGATATATGGAGTAGGGCAATTCAGAACTACGGAGAATCTCGAGCGATTGCGTTGGATATATCGAAGGCATTTGAGAGAGTTTGGCATGACGAATTGGTCAACAAGCTGCCGTCCTTTGGACTCCCAGCGGCTCTCTGCAGCTGGCTTGCCAGTTTCCTTAAGAACCAATGTCTGCACGTTGCGGTTGATGGACAAATCTCAAACATATTCACCATTAATGCAGGAGTGCCTCAAGGGGCAATACTTCCACCAACTCTGTTTCTCATCTATATTAGCGACCTGCTGACCGAAACCAATAATCCGCAGACATGTGGCCGAGATATCCCTGTTTTACAGACATTTTCACGGCAGATGTTCCCAGGATTTGGCTCGCATCATCCCACCCCCAGCAAAGCTTGTCAGACAGTGGCAACACACGGCAAGAGCGCACCCGTTCGTTGTACAACTGGAAACACCTAGAACGTCGCTCAACACGGACTCCTTTGTCTGGCGCACTGTGTCACTGTGGAACTCACTCCCAAGACATCTGTTTCCCTGCACACAAATAATACAAATGATAAATATGTCGCAGTAATCCGATTAATTATTCAGAAATATTACTAGAAGCGATAAATTGTTTGGCAAAGATTTTATATGAACAATCATCTTTAAAAGCCCTGTCTCCTGGTGGGAAGGCTTGAGTTCATGATCTTGGCTTTTGATGATACCAGTGTCTTCAGCACCCACTGATGGCAGTTTTAGCATTTTTCATTCAAAAAAGAGGAAGCGGTTGACCAGTGACAGATCAGCTAAACTACTCTGCATGCCGCACAACTTGTTGAAGAAGATATGGAGGGAGTTGATTGGCATGAAGGAATTGTTGATGTTGATAATTATGATGATGATAATGAAAATGAACCCGAAGAAAAATCATCATTTAATATTCTAAATACCATGTCAATCCTCATTGATAACGAGGAGAGCGATGAAGATATGTCTCTTGCTGATCTTGCTCGATTTGTGCGTGGTTCTTGTTTCCTGAATCCTATTTTTTGTTCGTATTTATTAATTAGAGACATGTTTTGCTCTTGTTTTTATGTTTTGTATGCGTTTATTGTTAGTACTTAATGCTGCATAATACATTGTTTTAAATGTTGAGTTTTTTGTTTCCAATATTTCCAATATTCTCAAAATATCCTAAACTATTTCCGGAAATATTCCTAAAGATTATATTTCCGAAAATTTCACCACCCTACTATCGGTATGCCATCTTTATCGAAAAGTTTAAGAAATACCTTATTCGAATGGTCTTTTTATTTCAAATTCATCGTTAAATTCTGAAAATATTGGATGCCTATTTTCAAAATGTACTATATTAATATGGTCGTCTTATTAATCCCTTCCAATCCACCCTAAACCTCATTGTAACATCTAAAGGCGTTTTAAATGAGCAAGGTGGAAGGGAAGATATCAGAGATGGGGAGGTTTAAGTTCGGTTTGGACTGCAGCGCCTCTACTAAATAGATGAACAATGAGGGCAATATTTATTTCTCAAATTGCATCCCTGGTAACAGATAATATACATAAATTAAATTGAAAGAGCAAAATACTCGGAAAAAGAATAATACGATTTTCTATGTCAATTACAAATATTACTAGTCACTTCAAAATCGAGCTTCCTAAAAATTCATATTTAAAATCTCTCCCTAAACGCTTTATTTTTTTAAACACCGGAAGGCACAAAGAAAAACATGTGACGACCTGTGGCAGGGCTGTTCTCGGCTGTTTCACTACCCGCATTTATTTATTCTAAAAGGGACCGACAAAGATTTAGTGCCGGTTTAGAATTACTATGGATGGAGGCGCTTTTAACTCCCGATTTCTTATTTCACCTCTGAACGCAAACAAAATAAAACAAAGCAAAATAGGGGCGGTTTCGGATGGCGGGCGATTTTTCTTGGCGGTTGAATTCGAGATTTAGTGCATTGGATGGATGCAGACGCCGGCATTAAATAAATTGGGCTTGCCTACTGCTTAAGTCCGGAGAGTAAAATAGACGTATTTCGAACTGTATACAATATACAATTTATCTTCGGAAAAGGTTTCTTAATTGTATTTAAATACCAAATAGGTATTCGTTTAATACATGAGAGGTCTAGAAATAACTTCGGTATATGGCCAGTCTTCAGAATACCCTGTTACGACGTCCGATGCCGATTTTTTGTATTGAAAATACTACCGGGCGCATTTATATGGGGATAGAAGACAAGAGCGACCTACTACGCGACATGCTCAAGTTATCGGCGCGCGGCACACCAGATCACCGAACTTAATGTTCGGAAATGTAACTAGATCACTCAAGCAGTGACGACAGCGTTATGATTTAATTGTTAGCAAATTTGTCTAATAAATAAACATTCGACATGACCTTGATTGCTGCGTAAGATGCTGGCCGATAAAGGAATAATGTTAACAAAATGTTTAGGTACATAATTTAAGATGTTTATAATATCGATGTACCTCTTTGTTTTCTTCATTTCTTTCACATAAATTGCTAATGTTATAGCACAAACCCAATTAGTGATTAAACTCTGTTTTTTTTTTATGCAAAAATTTGACCTGTGCCAAATTTGTAATATCTTTTTGTAATCCCAAGATTCGTAGCTTGGTAATTTCGTTAATTTTATGTGTTAATTTAAATTAGATTTAAACACTTTTTATCATCAGAATATCTGAAAATATGTTGGCTAGAAGCCTTTAAAAATTTGACACATGCCAAATTTATGCATTTAAAAAAAGCAGGGTGTATATCTATGTAGGAGTAATCAGATCAGAAGTCATAACAGTAGTTGTGTTTGGTATTTTCAATACACCTGTAGAATACTTGCGCGTGCTGCAAGATCGATTCGGATAATACAGTTTTACAAAACAATTTTTTGGTAGGATTTGAAAATTTTCATCGTATACATAGCAGTTGTAAGTCCTGGAAAATTTTTCGAATCGAAAATTCTGGGACGGAAAACTATTCGGAATTTTAATTAAGGAAAACCGACTCAAATTATTGGTGCTCGGAAAGTTCTTAAAGAAGACTAATCAAAACTGTTTTACATGGGCTAAAACTGAGCCATATGAACCAAAATTAATCCAAGATGTCTGCATCAAATCTTAGAAAAAAATTCATAAATAATGAATTACAGCTTTTTGAAGAATTTTCTTTCTAGGGTTTTTTGTCGAATAAATATATATTTGGCTTGATTCTTGACGCATTGATACTCCAGGCCAAATAGTGAAGTTTAACGCCTTTATTTATTCCTATAATTTAATGCACTTAAATTCAGCATCGTTCATTCGGTTGGCTAGAGTGCTGGACCGGCAATCCTGAGATCACTTGTTCAAATCCAACTGGACCTCACAACATGTTTCACTGCTAATAAAATACCTACAATTTCATTATTTTGCACCTTTTCAATTGTACAAATTTATTTCTTGCAGTATTATTTGGCCTGCCTCTTTGGCCCTACTTACCTACGTGACTGGTTCGAGGACCTACGTCGCACAAAAGAAAGAACAATGATCTAATAAAAAATGTGTTCCACGCACAACCCCTGATTGCAACATAAATATTTCGGGAGGAAAAACTTAACTAGTCCGATAAAACCATATCGTAAATAACGGGTAATAGCTTTCCACAAAAGAGGCGCGAAGCGACGTCATTCGTAAATAAAAACGGGACTTAAAAAAAGGAACAGGTAACTTGTTTATTTATTTTTTTTTGTAAATAGGCCATTACGTATTCCAGCAAGGAAGTAACCCCGTTTCGTTGCAGCTGGAAGCGGAAGTGAGCGAGAATATCGGGCAACCTGTAGAAGAAACGTTTCGGGAAGGAAACTCTGATTTCTTTCGATAGAATTAGTGTAGCAGCCCAATTCGTTACAGCATTAAGCCTTTTTAATTCGAGCAAATCGAAAACATAATTTATAGAAAATCAACTATGAAAATATAACCAAGTTTCTAGAATATAACCACGACATTTTTAGAAGATTCTATATGAACCCATCGGTTACGAAATAATCCCTAGTTTTTGACAAGTCCAAAATAATTGGCTTAAACTATGTCCATTTAACCAATAGTAATTATAAACAAAATCATGCACTAGCCGCGTGATCGTTCGAGTCTGTAATATTGGGCAGGACCGTATTTTGACCCACGTCGCTCATAGTATTCCGTTTATGTCTTCATCGAGGTAGGCGTGGCCTCTTACTCATTTGTTGAGATTAGCAACTTGCTTCTGTGTTCAGGATGTGGATTTGCACCTTTTGGCTATTTTGTGTGTTCAGTTGTCCGGCTTGTCCGGTATTAGGCGTCCGTCACATAGCTCCTATGGCTGGGTGTTGGAATGAGTCGCGTACTGCTTCATTTGGGTTGTTTGTTATATTTTCTTTGATTTGTTGAATTTGCCGTGTCTGTAATTCGTCGATGGTGGGAATTTTCAGCTCCTCTCGTATTGTTGTGTTTCTCATGTATCTCGGCGCTTCGGCTATCCATCTCATTGTTCGGTTGAGTTTGGCTTGTAGGGCTTTCTTGTTGGTCGTTGACATGCTTCTCCAAGCTGGTGCAGCGTACATTACTGTTGGCAGGTATATTTGCTTGTATAAGGCCACCTTGTTGGTTGTATTGAGGTTATTCCCTCTCTTGAGTAGCGGAAAGAGGGAACAGTTCAGAATGGTTATCTTCTTCAGTTGTTCGGCGTGCAGCTGCTTCCAGCGGAGTTTTCTGTCAAACAGTAGTCCTATGTATTTTGCTTCTTGTTTCCATTCAATTGCCTGGTGTGTTCAAATTTAGTCGTAGGTTGGTGTTGTCTCTTCCCATTGCGAAGATCATTGCTTGGGTTTTGTCTTCGTTTATTTTTATCTTCCATTTGTCCGCCCATCTCGCCACTGCATCCAGGTCATTTTGGAGGATGTTGACTGCTGTGTTGATGTTTTTGTGATTTGCTGCTAACGCAGTGTCGTCGGCGTACAGGTATTTTCGTCTTGTTCTGGGGATATCTGCTCCAAAAATATTGTGGAGCAGTGGTGAAAGTGGGGAACCTTGCGGAACTCCTGCTCTTACTCTTCTGATTGTTGAGGTTGCATCTTCGTGTTTGATTTGGAAGAATCTGTCCGTTAGGAATCCTTGGATTATTTTTATGATTTTCTTCGGGAGTCCAAAGTTGATCAGCTTTAGTATCAGCCCCGGGTGCCAGGTCCGGTCGAAGGCGTTCTTAATGTCTAAGAAGATCGTGGGCATGTATTTTTTCTGGTTGAAGGCTTCGGTTATGTCTTCTACTAGTCTTGTGGTCTGCAGTGTAGTGCTGTAGTTGGCTCTAAATCCAAACTGTTCCGGTGGTAGTATGTTTTCGACTTGTTCTAGATCTTGCATTCTGTTCAGGACTATTCTTTCAAATATTTTTCCTATGGAGCTTAGCAGGCTGATAGGTCTGTAGTTCTTTGTTTCATTTTTCGGCTTCCCTTTCTTATGAATCAGGATGATCTGTGCAATTTTCCATTGGCTCGGGAAATGTCCAATTTTTAGGCAGGCGTTAAAGATGTTTGTTAATTCTGCAATTTGTTTCCTTGGTAGGTTTTTCAAGGCTCTATTGTTGATATTTTCTTTTCCCGGCGCTTTCCTGTTTTCAGTTTGGAGAATCTTCTTTTTGGTTTCATTGGTGGTTACATATGGGATGTCATCGTCTGGTAGGTTTTCTATGATGAAGTTGATATTTTCTATCTCACGTTCGAGTAGGGGTTGAGGTTGGTTTCTTGTATTTTCTTGGAACATGTCTTCGAAATGATTTGCGAACAATTCCAGCTTTTCTTCAGAGTCATAGATCTGCATGCCATCGTGAATCAAAGCAGGAATTGTTTGTTTCGGTTCGCTTCTGAGATTTTTTGAGATTTTCCAGAGTTCCATGTCATATTCTTTCATTTCTTGCATTGTGTTCTCGCATCTTCTGTTTCTGAATTCGGAGATTTTTTGCTTTATTTCTTGAGTGATTAGGTTAGCCTCTCTTCTCGCAGCAGGATCCCCTATCGCCCTGGCTCTGCTTAGTAATCTGTTTTTCCTCCTGATGTCTTCTTTTAGGTCCCTGGGGAACTGGAGATGATTTTTGGCCGGGATTTCTGTGGTTGTTGTGGCGTTGCTTAGTGCGCTTTTAATATCTCCAGTTACTTTTCATACTGCTTCTTCTAGGTCTATTGCATTGTTTATCCTGGGGATTGATCCTGTGTGGTTTAGTGTGGTTTTATATCTGATCCAATTTACTTCTGTCTTGATTATTATTTGTTTTTCTATGTCCTCGGGGTCCCCTACTGTCAGTACTATTGGCAGACGATCCGAGGTTCCTGTTCTGCAGACTCGTAGCGTTGTTGGTTTTGCATTGTTTCGTGTTATGAAGAAGTCCAGTGTGGATGCACTTTCTCCGTGGAAGTAGGTCGGCTCTTCCGGATAGTGATGCTCCATTCTTCGGTTTTCAATTATTTCGCCAATTTCTGTGCCTCTTCTAGTTGTTCTGCTGCTTCCCCATAGCCTGAGGTGTGCGTTGAAGTCACCTCCTGCTATGAGTCGGCCGTTTTTCTGGATGATTAGATCGTCAAGCTCTTGGGTGTTTAAGTCCTCTCTCGGTGGGCAGTAGATTGAGGCTACCTCTGTACGTCGTTCTGTCTCGCAGTTGAAAGATGATCTGGGTGGATTCCATTAGGTCTTGATTGTCGTTATTAGGGAAGTTGTCGTGTCTTACTGAATTTTTGATGGCGATCGCCGTGCCTCCTCCTTTGTCTCGCAGCCTGTCGTTTCTGTGGAAAGTGTAGTTGGGAATGGTAAACTTGTGTGATGGTTTCAGTTTGGTCTCCTGGAGCAGGATGATGTCAACGTTCTCCTCCTCCAGATGGTTGATAAGTTCTAAACGATGCTGTCTCGCGCCGTTTATATTCCAAGATGAAATTGTTGCGGTTTTCGGTGCTATTTTCTTAGTTCTTTCCATTCAGTCCGGAGAAAATTTTTGAGATATTTTTCTGCAGTTCCTGCTGGAATTGCTTCATAGCTTCCTCTATGATTTTCTTCATCATGTCTGGTTGTTGGGTTTGCGGTGTGGACGGGTTTGTTGTTCTGGATGATTGTTGGACTGTTGGATCTTGCTGTGGACTGTTTTCCTGATTTTTCGGGGCCGGTCTCTTCGGGCATGCCCTCGCATTTGCAGTATGCGGTCCCCCGCAGTTGGCACACTTAGCTGGTGTTGTCTTCGGTTTTTCACATGCGTTCGTATGATGATTTGCCCCGCATTTCACACAGCGTGGCGGAGCGTTGCATTTAAATTGACTGTGTCCGAAGGTCTGACAGTTATGGCATTGTGTAACTTTCTTCTCAGTGGTTCTCAGCGGTTCTACCTTGATTTTTAGGTCGTTGATCGTCTCAATATTGAAGATCTCCTTTTCTTGCCTTGGAAGGATAACTATAACATTGTCGAGCGGTTTCAGCCACTCCTTTGCGTTTGTTGTCACTTTCTTCTTCATTCTGTGAATCGTTTGAGGATGAAGATTGAGTGATTCTAGTTCTTCTTTGATATCATCTTCTGTTACGTTGGTTACGACGCCTTTTAGCACTATGTGTAGCATACGCTCTTCTTTAGTGTGGTATGTATGAAAGGAAATTTTGTGTTTCCTTGTCCATTGCAGAAAGATGTTTGGTGTCCATTGGTTCTATTCTTATGCCTTCGTTGGTTGCCCTGGCTTTTGTGTATTCGATCTTTTCTTGACGAAATAGGCTTGATACTTGGCTCCATTTGAGCTTATCGTGTAAGATAAGCGGGGGGGCAGCTTTCTCTAGTGCTCTCTTCGGGTTGTGCGGTGGCCTCGACTGCGGGGGCTAATTTTTTCGGCGCCTGGGGGGCCACAATTACTGTAGTTTTGATGTGCTCTTGGCTGGGAAGAGCGGGGAAGTCTTCTTTTACTTTTGTTGTTTTCTTTTTTGTGGACTCGTCCTTTGTTGATTTCATTGCCCTTTTCTTGGATTTGGTTGATTCTGGGGGGATTTCGGACATCTCTTCGTCCTGTGTTCTGGTTTTTTCGAGACGTTCTCTCAATTGCTTGTTCTCCTGCTTCCATGCTTCTTGATGTTTCTTAAATGCCTCTATTACGATGTTCGCTTCTTTGTACATTTCAGATAGTCTTCTAACTTCTGACATGAGTGTCTTGTTCTCATTCTTCATGTATTGAAGTTCTTCCATAAGTTGGGTGGCTTGTTCACTGTCCATATTGATGGTTTTGATATTCACTGCGTACTACACACAACGTTACACCGGCCAACGCGGTGGCCACGCGGCGATTTTTCTTTCTCAATATACCTCCTCCACGGGGGAGCGTCGGTAAAGCTGTTATACTTCCCAACGCTGCAACTCCGTGAACTTGGCTGATAACTTCGAATATTGCTCTGATCTTACGACTTGCTCGCTCGACTAGTGCTGCTCGAATGCCCACGTCGCTGTAATTAAGTATGCATATTATATTTTTTTAAAAAGGTATTGATACGACAACAAAAAGTGGTTTACAAATATCAAAATGTACATGTACTTAGGGTTAATGTGCCGGCTTTTGACCGGTCAACGAGAATTTTAACTTTGACACGTAGGAAATTTAAGAAGATTAAAAATACCAAATAAATTTATGAAAAGTCGATCCTTTAAAAATTTGTTAACGTGGGATTACTTCATTTACACTTAATTCATTGTGGGAATTTCATTTCTAAAAAAAAAAAAAAAAAAAAAAAAAAATTACTTGCACTTTTCTCCTAATCACTTGATTAACAGCTTCATCCAAAGAATTTACAATGCTGTTCCTATTTTAACTCGCGTTTGATTCACAGAAAGTGTGATTCCTTTTGTGCTGTCTTATCACGTTATAGACAGAAGCAGGGCACAATACAACTTTAGTTGAGACCTTTAAAGCAACCTCGGTTATAGCCAATTCTGGTTTTCCTCCATCTCGACTTTATGCACATTTAAAATCACCTGTTTCATCTCCACAGTCAAATGTCTTTTACGCCGTTTTTTAATCGGACTAAGCAAATGCCGAACTTCATCTGCAGACTCTGTACTAGACATTTTTAAAAACCAACAAAAAAAACAGTAAAAACGACTACTTGAATGATGACAAATAAAATGTTAGGATGCACCGAGCGACTGAAGCTGAACGAGCCCCTGGTTCCTTGGTAAATTCCAGGATGACACGATTCACGCCTCCCGCGTTAGCCAATAAGAATTGTTCTATCCACCTGCTATCGGTGAACCCCTGGCGATCACGCACCGTTGTTTGTTTTGATTTACTTTATTGTGTCTGTGGATGAACTTTAGACCTAGGTACCGCTACCTACGAAATTATTTCACTTCCTTCAAACGCTTGCTCTCTTTCCTCCCTACAGACGAGATTTGAACTTCGATATCGTCCTCTTTTTTCACCCAAAAAATACCATACAAATCACTTCTATACTTTGCCATGTTCATAAAGATGTTATGCACGATTTTGTCCCTTTCTTTTATAAAGGACAGGGCGAATCAGCGCCCTCTCATATTCAAACACATTTGAGGTGTTAGACGAGGAATTCTACGCATGCGCAAGGAGTATTATATATAGGGTTCCTCACCGAAATATTTCTAGACCTTATATTTCGCTGAAAAACTCACAAAGGCTCCTACACTGTAATATAAATATCTAGGGTCATATCTAGTTCACCTCCAGTTTGTCAACGGCTACGGGCGGATGAACAAGCTGGAGGAAGGGCATTTTTTTGTCCTGAGGCCAAGAAATTGGCTTCAAAGGCGGAGGAATTACTACGGTAGTCAACGGCATAAGGATACCGAAGGCAACGAAAAACCACGGTATTAAAGATCATTATGATATCCCCAGGACATCTTTTGTCCATTCTTTTCAACATGACAGGAAACACGAGAAAAAAGGCCCTCAGTCCCGGGCAGATGTTGAATCATCAGAGGGCGCTAAGAATCCCCCGGCTTGACATGATGAAATTACGTATTGGTACATGGAACACCCGCACTCTATATGAAGCAGGAAAGCTGGACAATGCCATAAAAGAAATGAACAGACTAGAATTGGATATTTTGGGTATTAGCGAGACGAGATGGCCAGACAGTGGCACGTGTAAAAAGTGCCAAACAACATTCTACTACTCAGGCAATAACAATCCAGATCACAGGAACGGAGTAGGATTTATTCTGAGTCAACAAATGGATAGATGTGTTAAGAACGTAATAGCACATTCCGATAGGATTATGCTATTGCAACTAGAAACTAGACCTGTTAATGTCAACTTGATACAGGTATATGCACCGACTGCAGAAAGACCGGACGTTGAGGCTGAGCAATTCTATGAACAGCTAAGAGAGATGCTCGGAGCAACTAAGCTAACAAAATAACTATCGTACTCGGCGACTTCAATGCTAAGGTTGGAAACGGACCTATCCCAGGGATAACGGGCTCTTTCGGACTAGGGGAGCGAAACGAGCGTGCAGATATGCTAATTCAGTTTAGTCAGGAACATCAGCTCGTCGTCAAAAATAGATTCTTTAAACTTCATCCACGACGTCTCTAGACGTGGAAATCACCAGGAGACAGAGTGAGGAATCAAATAGACTACATACTGATATATCGAAGGTACCAGAACAGTATAAAGCATGTAGTTGCGTATCAAGGTGCGGGCATTAGCTCGGATCACAGCCCCATCATCGCAAAGTTTAACTTCAGACTGAAACTATTAAACCGGAAGAAGATACAGCCAAAACCTAATATACGAAGTCTAACTGAATCAAACACGAGGGAAAACATGAGAGCCGAACTTCAAAAACTCTGCCTGATAAACAATCCTGATTGCGAAGACGATCCTGAAGAAATATGGAAAAGGCTTAAAACCAACATAAATGTGGCCACAAAAAGTGTCCTTGGCCCTGATGAAAGAACAAGTCTAAAACCCTGGATAACAGAAGAAATATTAGACTTAATGGAACTGAGATGATTAGTGAAAAACCAAATTGATAGATATAAGAGCATAAGAAACAAAAAAAAAATGCTAAGGTGAATTGGACTACAAACCAATGTCAAGAAGCTAAAAATCTTCACAGACTCCATGACAGCTTTAATTTTCATAAAAAACTAAAACAAATATCAGGCACTAACAGGAATAAACCGCTAACATCACTTACAAATGATCAAGGAAGACTTATTGTAACTCAGGAAGAAATTAAGCAGACTTGGTTAAAATATGCAACAACCCTTTTTCACGATAACCGAGAAGACAACGTGGTAACCTTTCATAATCAAATAAGCGGTCCAACCATCAGGTCCGAAGTGGAGCAAGCTGTAGGACTGTTGAAGAACGGTAAAAGTCCAGGACATGACAAGATATGCTGATGTGCTAAAACAAGTGGATATACACCTTAACAGAATATAGGACTCTCACAAACTACCGGAAGACTGGCTTAGATCGACTTTTGTTATCATTCCTAAGAAAAGTACCCAAAAACAGTGTGAGGACTTTAGACTTATTAGCCTGATGAGCCATGCACTTAAGGATTTCCTCAGCATAATTCACCATAGGATACATAACAAATGTGAAGAAATGAGCGGTGAGACGCAGTTTGGTTTCATTAGGGGACTAGGAACAAGAGAAGCTTCGTTCTCGCTAAAGCTTCTGGTACAAAAGTGCTATGATCAACCACAGGACGTCTTTCTCTGTTGTATTGATTACCAAAGAGCTTTCGATAATGTCAATCATGATTAACTTCTAGCAAGACTACGACAAATCGGAATAGATGAGAAGGATATTCAAATCATAAAACAACTATATTGGAACCAGAAGGCCGAGGTGAAGATAAACAACACAGTATCAACCGAGGCTTTCGATGTAACCAAGGGAGTGCGACAAGGCTGTATTTTGTCTCCGATGCTTTTTAACATTTATGTCGAGAAAATATTTCAGATTGCCCTCGAAAATGAACCCATCAAGGTCAATGGAAGACCCATCAATAATATCAGATACGCCGTTGATACCGTGGTGTTGGCCTCCACTTTGGAGGATCTTCAGCATCTATTAAATAATATAAATGACATTGGTCGACGGTACGGCCTGCATATTAACATCTCCAAAACGAAATCCATGGTGATCAGTAGACGAATTCGAGAGGTTACTCTCGATGTAGAGGGCGGAAACATCAAACAAGTGAAGAGATTTAGGTACCTCGGATCTGTTGTTAACAGCGCGTGGGACTGTGACGAGGAAATTAAGACTCGAATCGGCATGGCCAAAACGGCATATCGATGACTTCACGGTGTCCTCCTACAGCAATGCTTGCCCCTGGACCTCCGACTAAGAGTGATAAAATCCTCTCTGCAGGATTAGATATGCATGGCCTGTTGTACGGGGCTGAAACATGGTCAATCAAAGTAAGATCACTTAATCGCATTGAAGCGTTCGAGATGTGGGCTCTCCGCACACTATTTAAAATCTCATACACCGAACACATTACAAACCAGGAAGTACTGCAGAGAGCAGGTGTAGAGAGACAGCTCCTAAACATAGTTAAAACCCGGAAACCTGGGACACATCCTAAGAGGGCCTGATCCTACAGGGCAAGATGAAAGGCCGAATGGGACCCGGAAGAAAACAGCACTCGTAGCTCCGAATCATCAGGAATTGGAGCGGGGTGTCAAATGTAGCAACCATATTTCGTCGGGCAGAAGACAACGTCCTTACAATCATTTGAGGAATGAATGTGCGGAAGATCCCCAACGTGCAGGATGCATTTGGGACCGGAAGAAGAAGAAGAAGGGTCATACTGTATGTAACCCCGGAGCCGGTATAGTAACCAGCCTTAAAATACCAGCTAGGAACTAGGATCTAGTGGCACATCACCTTAAAGTTTGTTAAGTTTCCTTTATAGCCATAATACTAGACAAGTTTTTGTGAAGTTTAAAACAATAAATTTTGAATTTAATGCCAATTGATTAAACGTTGAAAATGTCCAGCATCAATATCCATGTTTTACTCAAACCCAGTACTAGATTTTGGTTTTATTTTAGTTTTTCTTGAAGGTAATGTTTCTAAATTTGCACCCCACTTGGTCTTATTTTGTTTAGGATGGGTTTTAAAATTCTTCTAACTCATATATCTCTGTCCCAGGATGCTTCCTGTACTATTTCGTCATTGTTAGCTCCTTCATTCTCATGTGCGCCACACCCAAATACATACCATTAATTTTTTTTCCTACTTATTATTATTATTATTAATTATTTCACTAAATTCTGTTATTTTTTCCAAGAAATCTCGTCAATCTCAGCTCGTAAGTCCAGATTTATCTTGATTTCATTCTCGTACATCACCAGCAGCTATGCCTATTTATTCTCCATGTTATTCAATTTTTTCTTAACGTCCTTCATTGTGTTCAACTTTTTCGTAACATCTGCTAGGTGAAGCTTCCATTGTGTCGAATCATGAAATACTGCTACGAAATCTTGCAGATTATCATCTATAAAATCGTAGCTGATCGGAATATTTCAGTCAGTGAGGGTTTGTTTGGCGTGGAGGCAACTGATAATACAATGACTGATGTCGATGCTCTATCTTTTGTCTTATCTCCCAATCATTTTCCAGGATATATTGCATCCAAGAGCCGCGTTTTCTGCATCCCATAACAGCCAGGAGTATCATTTGCTGGAAGGCTTGGTTTTCTGCAAGGAATACCTTATCTCGTTCGGTAATATTGGTTAGCACTAGTTTAATAATATTTTCCACCAATTTTAAGTGGATACATTTCCCCATTTAGGTTGCGAGGCAAGACAAACATTTAGCGAAAATGTATTTACAGTTTTGGGTTGGAATTTACCCAACAAGGACAGTTATGGGGATTAGCTGCGCCATTTAGCAAAAGCAAATATTATAAAGATAGTTAGGATCATTATCTTCATTGAGGTGTAAGTCAATTTTATATGCAGTGTGTTCGGAAATAGTGGTATTTAACTTTGAGGGTAGATGGGTCGACTCAAAATATGACAAAAATTTCATATAAACGTGTGTTCACAAATCCATGCTATAAGAGCTAAGCGCCTTCGAAGTTCATTTTAAAGAAATGGTTTTTAGTCAATGATTTTTATTGCTGGTCGGTATAAACAAAGAATTCTTAAATCATTTATCACCACAAAGGAGGGGGTGGTAATTAACTTTATAATTAACCACTTTAATTAGTGGACTGTACTAAAACAGGTTGGTGGGGTTATATTCATAGGGCGTGAATTGAAGCGTGTATTTTAGGTATTACGTATTTTAATAATGCAAGCTTTAATTTGCATTAAATATGATCAATATATAAAATGATTTTTCTAACTTCAAGCATTCATCCTTTTACACATAAAACTAAATACTGTACATTAGGTTAACTAACTAACAAAACTTCTTGATTATTTGAACCTAACATGATTGAATTTAATCAAACTTTCTGTAGTTCAAAATTTTAACTGACTGCGTTTCCGTTCGCACAAAATCCCTTGTTACTTTGCTTCTGCAATTTTCTCAAAACTTCACCAGGGATATAAGATTTCGAACATTTGATTTGAATCTCGAGTACAGGAATAGATTTGTCTACTACAAATTTCCAACTGCCATTTTACCTTCTTCAATCATCATCAACAGGAGGGACGCTACCGCGTTTCTGTTTCGGGGAAATGCGTAAAAACGCCCAAAATAGTTCCAAGCTTGGACAAGGAGAAAAGAGTACAGCAGATATTTTGTAAATATCTGTGCAAATAAAATGAGGAAATGGCCCAATATCTTGGCGCCAACCAGAGCTACGACTAGGTAGATACTTTACGAGTGAACGATTGAACTGCACTACTTCAGCTTCGACTAAACTTAAATTAGAGTACACCAGATATTTTCTAAATATCTGTGTAAAAAATGAGAAAATAACTAAATATCTCGGCATCAAATAGAGCTACGACTGGGTAGATGTTCTTGGCGCCAAACTCAAGCAGCGCGATGACTGGACCGTTGCTTCACGGGTGAGTATTTTTAAGGGATTAAAATCTAATTTTTCCTACCGGAGCGGACAGGGAGAACAGTGCGGGAAATTGTGCGGATGTGAGAGGGTAGAAACATGTTCTTTCTTTATTTGACATATTGTTCTTTACACAACATTGACAGAGACAAAGATATATTATATTGAGAACGATTAATAACGATTTTCTTGACGGAGTGACAACTTGCTTTTCAGCGATCGTTTCATATAACGGAATCTATTTTACCGACAATCCAGGTTCGTACTAAGGAATAACTGAAATACAATGCTTTCAATGCACAAATTGCTGTTTACTTGTTGTGAACTACACTTATTTGGGTTTGAATTATGGCTCAATCATTCTACGAACATACAGGGTGTTATCACCAAACTATACGGTGAAAAACGATAAGTTAATAAATATGTTAGGGTGTTTCCCCAACACTTGCTTTGAAGAAAAGGGATGGTTGAAAACTAGTCATTTTAGGGATTCAATATTAGTTCAAGAATCTTTAATTGTAAATAATTAAAAAACGATATCGACAATTTCAATCAAAATAATTATGTCGATAACTAAAACGGTCCCCATTCATTTCAATGCATTCTTCAGCTCCATTTTTCATTGATCTCCGGATTTTGTTAAATATTTCCGGTGAATTTCCTATTCTTTCACAAAAAATTTAAACGCGCTGCTCCAATTCTTGTACGTTGTTCACAGGTGATTTAAAATATCCCTAAGTACTATAATCTAACAGCTTAAAATCTGGCGATCGAGCTGACCAAACGCGGCCCACTATGACCAATCCATTTCGCGAGGAATAGCTCGTTAAGGTGATTTCTAATTAAAATACTAAGTGTGCCGGAGCACCATCATGCATGAACCATAGAGACGCTCTTGCTTGATATGGTACGTCATCCAACATGTCATTTAAAAAATTTTGCAGACAATCTAAATAAATAGGCACGGAAGTTCTGTTGAGCAACAAGTAAGTGATAACCATGAACACCAGGCCATATATTTTTGGAAAACTTCTTTTGATGAGGAGATCCACAAATGACATAAGGGATTATGTCGATCCACACATGATTCTATGACATGACTGCTCATACGTTTGAAGCCAGCTTCATCTGTGAAAAGGATTCTTTCTAAAAATTATTGATCTCTCTCTTAACCATTTTCAGAAGGCTAGCCTTGGTTCCGTGTCTGAGTAGTATGACATGCTAGTTATCACTCAACTCACTTTCTCTAAATGGTTAATTTTTCGAGCATTGTAATTAGTAGTACTAAAATATCCAGATATTGGCTAACTTTATTTTATAAAACTGTGGTCATACCCCCCAGTTTGACGCCACCTGGACCTAATCGCCTAATACCCTCAAATAATCATGTTCCTTAGTAATAATGTATCATCCAAAACTTATCCCTCTTCTTCAAAGCAGTTGAAGGATATTTAATAAATATCATTTCTTTAAAGTCATCCCATAAGGTGGATTGGCGGCCCCATGTTTATACGATATTTTTGCCTTATTTTCAGTCGACCGAGCTACCCTCAAATTATCAATTCAATGACAACTTAATGACCATTAATTTCTTTGTATATGAACTTCTCGACAACCCTTATTATAATTTTTATTGATAACAAATTATTTAGAATGTAATTTTTCGAGAAAAACTGCTCTAAATTAAATAAGTTTAATATTTTTTTAAAATCAAGAACATCTGGGTGGAAGACTTTCGGTGGGTATGTGACCGCAGGAGGCGGCATCATATGGAAGCGAAGAGCTGCTTATTAATGACTAACGTCCGTAGTAATTTAGAATTTAGGCATACCTATTGTATTTAAGTATTCATTTCGGATTGAAAGTTAGTCCACGAATATGTGGCTGTGAATCCATAGCACGACACGTAAATCCATCCTAAGTCAAATCCAACTGAAGGAGTAAACTGCCTCTCAAGCGTTTGATTAAAATTAACTAGTTGCTAAATCGAAAAATATATTTACGAGAATTACCCAAAAAAATCTGTGCTTTGCAAAAAATATATAGGGGCGGAAACCTAATTTGTCAAACTGCATTAGCTTACGCTTAAACACTCTCCCATAGCTTCTAGATTTAATCCCAACGAACGCCAGAATCAATTTTTGAAATCCCTCCGTGGTAAAAGACACCCAAACAGGCCGGAGGGGCCTAAAGTAGCTTATAGAACTCGTAAAGCCAATTAAAGATTGCAACTTTCCCCCCAAGCTTTGGGGTGCAAGGTGTATCATCCCAAGGCCGTGCCTTGCATGATAAACCGAAACTTTTTCTATGATACAGTGGCATTATAGTCGACTTATAAATCCACGTGGGGCGGAAATCGCGCCCCTTATTTTTTTTTTGTTATTGCATCGGGGGGACATGAAAGTATATCAGTATTTGTATGTGGGTGCGGATTATGTTATAAAATATGGCAGTCAATAAAATTGTATTTTGCCCGGTAATATGTATTCGAATATAGGGTGTTCCAAGGCTCTGCAGCCGGTATATAACAGCTCTACTTTTAAAAGTTATGATTTTGAAAATACAATGGACTGCATATTAATTAGTTTTTGGGAAATAAAAAGTGTTTTCCTGATACTTTGCCCATAATTTACCATTGATCGTCTGACTCGTCCCCTATTGATTGCTAACTTTTGAAAGATAGCAGTTGAAAAGTTAAAGAAGGTAGCCGAAAATCAGCATCAGCCGTAAATAAAAAATTAATAAAAAAATAAAAAGAAATTGGAGGCGCGGGTATTCATCCTGGGTACCTCTCAAATATTAAACAAGCGCTCTACCATCTGAGGTACGCCGCCGATTGAAATACGTGCGTCAAAGCTGACTATAATACATATTTATTGTAAATTTGGTAGTTAGACAACATGGTTATTCGAATAATTAATATATTACAAAGAGTGACAAAATGTGCAAGGCAATTCAAATAGGACTTTAAATGCCTTAAGTATATCCTTGTTAGTGTCAAAATTTGTGTAAAGGTATCACCATTTAGGTATAAAGTGACCTAATACGGTTTTTGGCATACATTTTTGTCAAGTAATCGGCTATTCTTTATAAAAAAATATTTTCCTCGAACTAAAAACAAACATTTTAATTTTTTTTGTTTTATTGCTTTTACATTTTGCCTTAAACGTACATTCCCCGAGAAACTTTTAAAAAGTGTTTCTTCTGGTTATTCCCCATCAAACTGTCGTTTTACTTTTTCTCAATCCTCACTACTTTTTCGGCGAAGAAGCAACCCAAAGTCACCTATTTTTCATAAATAATAAATATACCTGCTACAAAAAAGTCCTGGTAATTTTCAGATCCTCATAATTTCAAAAGGGTTCAGAAGACCGGCAAAAAGAATGTATCCAGAAAATTTTATCAAAAATAGTTATTTTTTCAATAGTTAGCGCCTATCCGCCTATCAAAGCAAAATTTTGCAAAAATCACACATTATGTAGCTAAAAAGACACTCACCATATACCAGTGTCACTAGATGATGAACAGGGAATTATTGCCGCAACCGTTAAAATGTATCATATTTTATTGTACGCAATATCGTTACCGTTTCTTTTCGGGGCGGAATAAATAGCGTTCAAAATTTCAAAACTTTACTAGATTAAATATATTTAAATATATTGATATCAATAATAAATTAAAAGTATAGTATTTTTGCATTTTATATTAGCTTTTACAAGGGTATATTATAGAATTTTTCATCGAAATATACTATAATACAATATATCATTGAATAATTGGCAACCCTGGGCATACAGTTAAGCTGTGGCCATACTTTTACTTAAAAAATTATTTAAATTCATAGGAACTAAAAGATAGCCTTCCGCCTTTCAGTGACTTAGGCCGGCCCGGCCCGGCTCGGTTTTCAAATGCAAAAGTTTGCCTCGGCTCGGGCCGTCTGTCGGGCCGGGCCGCAGCCCGACTGAAACGGACCGGCCCGTGCAGGGCACTGAAGTGTGCTGAATGCACCAAAAGAAGCTTTCACTTAAAAAATATTTCATATAAAAAAGTCAAAGTTTGCCAAACTGTCAAATGGAAGCTAGTAATCTTATTTTTCTACAAGATTAGAGATATATTGTTCAAAAAGCCCCCAATCAGTGTTAGGTTAAATGAAGGCAATTTTTGAACATGTCACGTTGATTTTTGAGTCATTTTACAGGTTTGGGCAAAAACAAAGTTATTTAAAATATAGGATAACCCACCTAAATTTAAAATTATTTATTAGAGCAACGGAATTATTTCGCTCGAGGGGTAAATGATGTCGGCATCATTTCTTTAAAAATTTTAGCTTTCAATTTTTCCTATATATCTTCCGGCCCCATATTAACACTTTGCACTTGATTACAAAGCTTAATAAGGCATAAAACTAGCAGTCGTTTTTATTCTATATATAGTAAATTCTGTAATTTGCCATCCCTCTTTAATGACTATTTAAAGATTTACAAGGACTCCTCACTGGCTTATGGGCAAAGGCTTCCAGGCCATTTTCTTAAATTTTGATTTTGTTCTAGATCTTGGAGCCTTCTGTTAAAAAGTCTTCACAATCGCAATTCAATCCTTACTTTTATATTGTTTTATTATCGTATAAGAAATTTGTAACATTCGGATTTGGCCAGTGTAAAATATTTTTAAATTTCATTTTATATGCTGCATTTAGCAAAAAAAATGCTGTGTTGCGGTAAGAATTATTGGAAAGAGGTCAATACTCTTCGGTTAATTAATTCTAAATTTATTGATTCGATTTACTGTCAATAAGCTTAAGGTTGCCGCATTTATTAATGTAAATTATTTTTATTCTACATATAGGTTAACGATATATTTGTATTAGCTTTTATAACACCGTTGTGGCCTATTTTGAGCATCCCTTTCTCTTATGTAGCCCTCAGGCACTTTGTGACTCAATTTATTTTAGTTGATAAGCGAACCACAGATCTCTTGAGTTTGATCCAATCACTAAAATAGGATATTATGTTATTAGTATAACTTTGCTTAATGTATATTACATTACCGTAGAACAGCCAGCAAACCGTTCTATATTTTTAAGAATTGTGTTAATAAAACCTGCTTTTCAGCTTCATTAGACCCGTCAAATTAATATTTTATTTTCGGTTTAAATATTCCATAACTTTTTGGGACCCCCGGTTGCATAATTCCAGCCACCGGCTGATCATTTCTGAAAACTTTATGGAACCTCTGTTTTATTTTTCCACGCGGCATGCTGCAATGTTTGCAATATTCGATTGGTACTGTTGGTAGCACTGGATAGTAGGAATGTCCTTTATAACACCGTTGTGGCGTTGTGACCTGTTTTGATCATCCCTTTCTCTTATGTAGCCCTCAGGCACTTTGTGACTATAAGTATTTATTTTTGTTGATAAGCGAACCACAGATCGCTTAGGTTTGATCAACTCACTAAAATAGGGTATTATGTTATTAGTATAACTTTGCTTAATTTATATTACATTGCCGTAGAACGGACAGCAAACCGTTCTATATTTTTAAGAATTGTGTTAACAAAAACCTGCTTTTAAGCTTCATTAGATCCGTCAAATTCATATTTTATTTTTGGTTTAAATATTTCATAACTTTTTGGGACCCCCGGTGGCTTAATTTCAGCCACCGGCTGATCATTTCTGAGAACTTTTTGGGACCTCTGTTTTATTTTTCCACGAGGCATGCTGCAATGTTCGCAATTTCGGTTGGTACTGTTGGTAGCACTGGGTAGTAGGAATGTGCTATTTCCCATAATTGCTGCTGTCGATTTAGATTTTTAAAAAGTTTATCATTTCGTTTGAGAACATTTTCTAGTATTTCTGGAACAATTTAATTTCAGCGGATTAATTGTGGCTTCCGCCGTCGTTTTACCACCATAATAAACGAGAACTAAGTCGTTTATTATCTTAGAAATATTCCGCGTATCGAATATCTTGGCATTTTTCAGCTCACTTCTTCTTGTTTCGACGTTCTTTTTTTTAAATCTCGTGGTAGTGGAAAGGCAAATTGACTGAAACGAATAGAGAGTTCTTCTAGAAATACCCTTCGAGGTGAAAAGAAGGTTTGCTTTAGTGCAGTCATAGTGACTCAGCATTTTGTATTGTATTTTAAGTTACCCTTTTTGGGGGATATTGTGTTGAGTCTAGTTTGTGTTTTTACCCGACCGATTTATCGGGATTTGAATATTGCAATAGAGGTTTCCGAGTTCATCTTACAGAATCGAGACCGTCGTTTCTCTAGCCCCGAGGGTCCTATCTCCGGGCAAGTCCTATCTCCGGGCCAATCCTATCTACGGGCCAATCACATCTCCGGGCTACACCACAGCCAATTTTATCACCGAGTCCTCTGCTAGTTCTATCCTCGGGGCCAGTGCCATAGCAGTACGTACAGGTGCCCGGCGCCTTCTCCAGAAGTACTTCCTACCTCCCCTATTGAGCTCGACGACAGGATCTAGCGGGGTATCGTACAAAAGCTGTAGTTTACTTATTTATTTATTTTTCTGGCCGATTATTAATGTTTAAATATAAATCTAGTCTTGACTTATTCATTTATTTTTTTGACCGATTGATATAATCGCTCTTAATGTTCCTTTTTTTAATATAAATCAAGCATTGACAGCCGAGCTTTAAGATAGTTTTCAATAATTTTATTCTTTTTATTCATTCATCGGGTCAATTGATGTAATTATTGTGGCCGTTTATCACTACATATTATTATCACTGTATTTATAATTGGTTCAGCTACTAGCGCACGCATACATATAGGTAATAAGCTTAGGTCACAAAGTGACATACAGTACCGAGTAACAACAGAATTGGTCTCCGTACAATCTACATATTGTAGCCTATTTATCAATTACTTTAATAGTCATTTGACATCCCTTTGTCTTTAAATTACAATTTTCACTGTAGGATTGTTGCTGTGTTTTAAAAGAAAAAGCTTAGTAGCAAATAGATTGTTCCTTACATTTTAGATTGTGTTTTCTTGTTAAGTTGAGATTGAGTTCCTTTGTTTGATAAGCATGCCTAGCAACCCCGTACAACACCAGCTGAACTTTTTCAGTTTAGTTGGGAAGAACTGGTGGCGCTCTACGACTGCACGATCGGAGCCGGGCTTTGTAAAAACGACTCTCCGGTACTAGGTTTGTTTTTAAATAAAATCTTTAATTGCTAACTTTAGGAAAAACGTGTTGCAAATTATACAATTCTAATCAACAAAGCCATAAACAATATTAACTTAAGATCAGAGAAAAGGAAAGGTGCTACCAGGCTAGGACAATCAGCACAATAATGACATATAACGCATACACAAAACTAGCTACTAAGTTAAAAGGTAAAAGAAAACACAAAATAAATAAAACAAGCAATTCAATAGTCATGCGCAAAAAAAATACAATCAGAGCTGTTAACGTAAACAGAAACAAAACCAAAAGGAGCTAAATTAATGGCAATTTGGCAGTAAAAGAAGTCTCGCAAAAATACACATCAAAGCGTCTACAGATGGTCCTCATAGTATTTGGACAATGTCAATAGCAAACAAACCTTCGATCTCAACGTTTTTACTAATTTCATTCCAGGAAGATGATTAAACATCGCTTTAATTACCGATTCTTTACCAAGGAACTATGTGGTAAAGGTAGTTGAAGCAAGCGACCCTGTCTGGTGTTGTAGACTGTGTTTCTATCGAATTCACCATTATGCTTTTCATATACCAGACAAACATTCTCTAGTAAAAAGCTGTATGTTAAAGTTACAATTTTATTTGTTATAAATAATGGGTTCCCTCGGTTTAGCTTTATATCCTAAAGCTTTTTTTGCACACTAAATATCATGGCTTGTATTCCCTCAAAAGAAAATCCCATACCTCAGGTGAGAATCGATAAGCGCAAAATAGAGCTTCCTAGCACAAGGTGAATCAACTTCTTTGGAAACAACCCGTAGAACAACACCCTATACCGGTTTATTGCAGACTCTTGTAATATGAGTCTGAAACGTAGGTTTCCTATCAATGATCAGTCCCAAGAACCTTACATTCTTCTGGTGACTCAACAAATTGTTGTCAAGCGATACCTTCTACCACACACTTAAAACTCATAACATTTGTTTTGCACAATTAAATATTACATTTGCACCACGACAGCATTCTTACTTTGACCAGGTTTTCAACAGTTTTGGCCAGCGTTGGTATACGAGAAATATAACGGTAGTCAGAGGACAACTTCCCATCTTCCCCTATATTTATAGAAATCACTATGCCTCTATTTAGTGATTCAGAGAAATAACCCAACACATAAGAATGGTTAATAGCTTCAATGCAGCAAAAACTCAAGCGGCGACTTTTACCAACAAATCCATCATTATGGCAAGATCGACCATTCCTTCATCTTCGTCAATCGGGCTACTGGGTGTCTCGGTCAAGCGCAATATGTCCTGGCATGACCACATTGCTAACATCGCAAAATCAGCCTTGCAGAAGCTTGGTGAGCTATTTCGCATCAAAAAACTGTATGCACCGCAGCAGCTGCTCTTGCTCTACAAAGCGCTTAGAATAGTCTCACACATCTGAGGTGCCGCACCGAAGCACACCCTAAAGCTGCTGGATTCCAATTGATACGAGAGCTGTTCGTCTCGTCGGAGTTGACCCGAGATCTGGATCATCTGGAACACCGCAGACATGTGGCTGAGATATCCCCGTTTTACAGATATTTTAACGGTAGATGTTTCCAGGATTTGGTCCGCCTCATCCCGCCCCCAGCAACGCCTGTCAGACAGTCACGAGAGATGGCAAGAGCGCACCCGTTTGCTGTACCACTGGAAACACCTCGAACATCGCGTTGTCTGGCGCACTTTATCGCTATGGAACTCACTTTCAGGACATCGGCTTCCCGCAACCCCCAAGTTACAATCATCTTCGCATAGACATCTGTCTCGTCAAGTGTCATAGGATCTCCCTTTAGTGTGTGTGTCATTGCCATAAAAAATATGCTATGGCTAGTTTTTGAGTGGCAGCCTATCAAAGCCAGTCATACATATCACTATGTTCCTCTTTAGTGATTCAGAGAAATAGCCCAACAGAAAAGAATGGTTAATAACATCATCAAATACCTTTATAGACCACTTGGTAACTCTAAAAATATTTTAAATGATATACTTTTCCCATTCGGATGCGCTTCTATTTGTTATATCACGAAATACATCATATAGGTAGCTAGTTTTTGAGTTACAGGCTGTCTGGTGTTGTAGACTGTGTTTCTATCGAATTCACCATTATGCTTTTCATATACCAGACAAACATTCTCTAGTAAAAAGCTGTATGTTACAGTTAGAATTTTATTTGTTATAAATAATGGGTTCCCTCGGTTTAGCTTTATATCCTAAAGCTTTTTTTTTTGCACAATAAATATCATCTTATCATCTTATACCTCAGGTGAGAATCGATAAGCGCAAAATAGAGCTTCCTAGCACAAGCTGAATCAACTTCTTTGGAAACAACCCGTAGAACATAGCAACCCTATACCGGTTTATTGCAGGCTCTGGTAATATGAGTCTGAAACGCAGGTTTCCTATCAATGATCAGTCCCAAGAACCTTACATTCTTCTGGTGACTCAACAAATTGTTGTCAAGCGATACCTTCTACCACACACTTAAAACTCATAACATTTGTTTTGCACAATTAAACATTACATTTGCGTCATATCAATTCTTGACAGCAACCATTTTAAATACTTTTCCCTCAGTGCCAGCATCCCAGAGGATCTCAGTATTGTCCGCGGAAAGGATGAATTTACCTTTGGTAGACAAAAGAGAAATATCATTAATATATGAAAGAAAAAAATGGGCTCCATCACTGATCTCTGAGGAACATTAGTGCGGTTTCGCGATTCCCCCAAGCGACATTTGATGTGTCCTTTCCAAAAGGTAAGATCTAAACCGCTCAAGTGAAACTCCTCTCAATTCACAAGTTTCATGCTTCTGCGACGGAATACTGTCGCAGAAGCTGATCAACGCAGTCAAAATACTCACTCGTGCCATGCTGAAAACCGAAGTGATTTGCACGACAGCATTCTTACTTTGACCAGGTTTTCAACAGTTTTGGCCAGCGTTGGTATACGAGAAATATAACGGTAGTCAGAGGACAACTTCCCATCTTCCCCCATATTTATAGAAATCACTATGCCTCTATTTAGTGATTCAGAGAAATAACCCAACACAAAAGAATGGTTAATAGCTTCAATGCAGCAAAAACTCAAGTGGCCATTTTTACCAAGAAATCCATCATTATGGCAGGATCGACCATTCCTTCATCTTCGTCAATCGGGCTACTGGGTGTCTCGGTCAAGGGCAATATGTCCTGGCATGAACACATTGCTAACACCGCAGCAGCTGCTCTTGATCTACAAAGCGCTTAGAATAGCCTCACACATCTGAGGTGCCGCACCGAAGCACACCCTAAAGCTGCTGGATTCCAATTGATACGAGAGCTGTTCGTCTCGTCGGAGTTGACCCGAGATCTGGATAATCTGGAACACCGCAGACATGTGACTGAGATATCCCAGTTTTACAGATATTTTCACGGTAGATGTTTCCAGGATTTGGTCCGCCTCATCCCGCCCTCAGCAACGCCTGTCAGACAGTCACGAGAGATGGCAAGAGCGCACCCGTTTGCTGTACCACTGGAAACACCTCGAACATTGCGTTGTCTGGCGCACTTTATCGCTATGGAACTCACTTTCAGGCCATCGGCCAAGTGTCATAGGATCTCCCTTTAGTGTGTGTGTCATTGCCATAAAAAATATGCTATGGCTAGTTTTTGAGTGGCAGCCTATCAAAGCCAGTCATACAAATCACTATGTTCCTCTTTAGTGACTCAGAGAAATAGCCCAACAGAAAAGAATGGTTAATAACATCATCAAATACCTTTATAGACCACTTGGTAACTCTAAAAATATTTTAAATGATGTACTTTTCCCATTCGGATGCGCTTATATTTGTTATATCACGAAATACATCATATAGGTAGCTAGTTTTTGAGTTACAGGCTATCAAAGCCAGTCATTTAAAATTTTTATATTTTTTCATTTTATCGATGTTCTTATATTTTGTAATCCTTATGAATGTTCTATAAAACATTTTTTATAAAGTAGATAGTTATTATAAGTGCTAAAATAATTATATATAATTTCAAAACGTCATAATTTGAAACCGTGATATACTATCTAAAAATACAAAAACAAATATTAATTGGAAGCTGCGGCAGGAAGATAATTGAAAACGATTTCAAAAATATATATTACATTGACAAAGGAATTAATGTAATATTATTGCTTTGTTCTATAGTACAGTGAGCTGTAAATTTCATCGAACCAAAGTGATATCAATGATAAAACTGTCCGCGCCATTAATTACAGATAACAAAATAATTAATTAAATCGAGAATACTTTTGCGATTTATTGCCGCTATAAATTTTGACAGGTCGCATTGAGCAAACGCCAATTTATATGGTTTTTGTAATTTATTGATTTGCTGCGATTGCAGGTATGCATGCAAATGCCCGCCGTTAATTTATTTTAAGCCTTTCTTATGACCATCAGGAATTACACTAGACGCTAGAAAATTTAGTTGCATCATTTATTTTAACATTTGTGAGCCGACATATTTAACTTTACATGGTTAATATTAAATATTATTTCATTTTTAAATGATTTTTGACCTTAAAAATATGACAAAAATGACAAAAGTACCGCGTAACAAAAGTACCCAAATTGTGTTTATATCCCTGCATATCTGCACACATATGAGCAGGTAGTTTTGATAAGAATAAATTTAAATATTACTATAAGCGAGAGGCATCGTTAGGTTGCAAGACCCTCCCCCATCGGGTGCATTCCCAGATGGCAGATAGGAGGATGCCTCCCAGATATGAGTGGTACCAAGGATGAATACTCGGGGTAGACCAAAACTTGCTCTGGCGAAAGGCAGAAGTTTGAGCAAAATTAGCGTTTTCTCGGTGTAAATAAGTGAAATAACGTATTTTCAGGTTTTGTTAGCCAAACTTCAAAATTTTCAAAACCCATCGGAAGGATTCATGATATTTAGGCATACCTGCGTATATCTCTTTAAATTTTCCAGAACTTTCGAGTTCCATTTAGAAAGGTTATAGTCTTTTCATGCAAAAATGGTAATTTTTCAATTTGGAACAAAATCGTTTTATCCGAACTCGTAAGAAAAAAAATGGAAGCCTTTAAACTCTCTTACAGAGAGCTTACAGATTTTCGAAATTTACCAGAAATTTTGGGTTTGTCATGTAAGTTTCATGCGATTATGTGAAATGGACCGAAACCATCAGATTTAGCATTTTCTTGGTCTAAATATGCGAAATAAAGCATT
>MU187800.1:0-17297 GCA_016904865.1 Pissodes strobi | reverse complement strand
TCAATAATTATAATATAATAAAGGAAATAAATGCGCGCACAAATCAAACGATATGGAATATTTCAAAGCGCTGAAAATCATAGAGGAATTTTTAATTTCTGGCTCTATCGGGTACAAATAATATATCAAAGGGGTTTCAGTTATATTTCCCAGCGTACATGAAATATATACTACAATTGCTTTATATTTCCGATTGGATGGAAAACCCATTTCCAGGCAGCGACTTTGCACATAACTCGTCATATTTTAATAACGGTAGAAGATTAAATTTATTTTTAACTTTTGCGGATAACATTGTTGTGTTAAAAGGTGATTTTTGTTATATTTTTGATATAAGAGTTAATAGAAAACCCTATCCTCAATTATTTAGTTTCGCTGATATAATAAACGAGATTCGAGAAATAAGTTAAAAGTAACTTAGAGCGAAACGGTTTGCTCTTTCTTTTCTTAGGTTTTCATAATCTACCGTCTGTCATCAACTTTAGATTTTGTCGGAAGCATGCATCTTCCGATTTTCGGGTACTTCCGGTTAAACCGGAATTTTATGACATAACATTCCAGGATATCATAGGAATATCAGAAAATCATAAACAATTACAACAAATTTAAAATGATTAAAGAAAACCATAAAAAAATAAAAAAATTACCACCAAAATTTCCACAATTATAAAAATTTACTTAAAATTTGAATGAATATTATTTGCTGTCTATAGGAATGGACACATTCTAAACATTCCACAACGTTTTCTCTTATTAGCATCTTCAAGGTAAAATTTCAAAAACATTTAAACTTAAAATATCTATCAGTTTCAGAATTATATTATTTAGGATTCATACAGGCTCTTCGTCATCAGTACCGGATTTCGTTGGGTGAGTTTGATTATATGCTATTTAAGACCTTTAAATTCAGGCACAACTCGGAGTGGCATTCAAAATTGGTAAGCAAAACCTCTTAGAACTTCCCTATTTTGTGAATCGTGGTATTTTTCGACAATTTAAATTTGTAAGCCAGAAGACCATAACATTTACTTGAATGGGTTTGAGCATGGAAATGATACGTATGCCTCATCTTTAAATCTAAATAAAGTCCTTGATTGCGTCTTGTGTCAGATTCTCTTTGAAAAGTTGCTTTTTATAGCTTCGAGGAAGAGCAGTGTCGATCTCGTAAGATCATATCTTTCGGATCGTACCACATTGAATGGAATGTTTTCTAAGAGCAACAAATTCTGTATGAGGTACGCCAAGCTTCCGTGTTCGCGCCAACTACACTTTTTTCCTCAGGTTTCCTTGCATATGGGTAGTGAAGCAAAATTTTAGGTTTTGGGCACTTAAACTAGAGACGCCCTCTCCAGGGTTGGATTTGACAGCCAGTTTGGGTTCGGGTTCCAGGTTTAGGGGCAGCCGTATGTTTCCTTGCATATAAGTACCGGGTGAATGGAACTGATGTGAGACAGAGTCTGTCGGAGTCATAGTGCTAGAAAATTTGCTGGCCTTTGTAAGTTAAGGCTCATTGTCGCGTGAATTGTTGCTGATGACCCAATAGCTTTTTCTTGCAAATAAGCTGAGCATCAATGATAAAAACATTACCGACAACTTTACGTGGAGAGAAGAGTAATAGAATCATCATCTCTTAGTGGACTGTTTGGATCACGTGTGCTGCTTTTGACGGTTCATCTGTATTATGGGCTGTCACGGCTTAGCCATGTTGGCTAAATTAATGTATCTGCTAAGGAGTCATTCGAAATACGTATCGATGAAGATTCTGATGTCAGCATACTATGGTTATTTTAGTTCCAACATGGTCCATCCTATCTTGGAATGGTTACATAGAAATATTTAAACTACTATGTTAATAAGTACCTATGGATTGATCTGTGGTACCGGAACCAAGGGTAACTCATTGTATATCCAATAGACCATCCAATGCCCCATTTAGAATAAAGACCATTCAATGTGCCTAATGTATTATGTCAGACAGAATTTTAATTTTCTTTATAAAGAACAAAGTAAACTACTCGCTCCTGAAAAGAGCCTTTTATGGTGTAAAGTTTTTCCGATTTATGTTATCACATGAAATAACGTTTGATAATTAGTGACTCAAATATATGCAAAATACTTATTGACGAAAGCTTTTTATAGCTTTTTGTCATATGAAGTCATATCTGGACATCATCATTTTGGTTCAAAGGCATTCTTCGTTAAAATATATCCAGAAACTAATCTTTTCAAATGACCAGCAGCTTATTTGCCTACAAAATCCCATCGATGCATACACACGAAACTAATAAAAGGTTCCTTTAATGTCAATTCCCGATTACAGAGCACTCCATATGGCTGGCTGGCTACCTTTAGCGGTGTGTATCTTGTACCCCTTACATGCGAACTGTTTAAATATTGAAAACCGCCATTGCAGAGTCCAAAGGGTGGTTCAACAGTTAGTCATTAAATATACAGAGCTCTTTACGTTTCGTGCGTAAAGGGTTGCGGATTACGTATCGGGGGGGTTTCGGTATTAGCCCCTTTTTTGTTTCCGAGCAGGAGATTTTGTCGGAAATGATGTTCCCCAGAGGGATCAAGTTAAGTGAAGGGTTATGTTAAATACATACAAGCGGTTTGAACCAAAAATAATTACATCTGTTTTTTGCATAACTTTGTGCGAACCAGATTTTTATTTGATGAATTGGGATGCATTTAAATACGATTTGTTATGTGTGTAAAACTAATATGCGCATGTTTTTTATAATTATTGTTATGTTTTACTCAGCTGTTGATAATGTGTATTATCTTCTTCATGGCTGCAATACGAAGGAATTATCTACAACTCCTACTTACAGGATCACGTGATAATTAATTTAAATACATAGTATTACTTACCGCTATGCCCCACTTTGTTAAGACGACAATCTCTTATACAAACAGGTATTCAATTATTAGTATATGGATTTGTTGCACCGTATGTACGTTCTATATTTTACATTAATTATTAATAATATAAATGTTTACTTTGGTTACATAATTTATAATTCTTTGTCCACTTAGGATCCTCCTTTTTGCTACCTTTATTTTTTTAAATTTTGCCTTTTTTGGAAACGTCACTCTCATCGCCGTTTTCCACAACTGCCCTATTTAGAGCACTTCATGCAGGTAGATCTGAGAAGAACTGAAAAATATGCTTTAATTGTCAGAAGATTGTCTCGCATTGACAAAGCTGTTTAAAAAGAAAATACTATTATTAAAATATAAATGACATTCTAATCCAGTTGACAGTAAAATGAAACATTGATTACCAGAAATTGAATTAGATTCTGAAAAGCAATAATAAAAACAATTTTGCCTAAAGATTAGGGAAATTAATTTATATTGTACCGCTTTCTAAATCGTACCACCTCAATATTTTCTAATTTCCTTAATGAGTCGTCATCCAGCATAAGTATGTAGTAGCTTACTTATTATGGTAATGAAACAATCTTTGTATATCATGCATGATATACAAAGATTGTTTTATTACTATGTTTCGTACATACACACAGCCTTTACTCTTCATTTACTTAGTATGGAGCCACCTTGCTAAATATCACACACGTGTGAAGTTATATATAAGTGTTTAGGCATATTTATCATAACATAATTGCTGAAAAATAAAGACACTCTTTATTCTGAATTTAACAAGATGAACAAACATGCGCAAAATCAGTTGATATCCAAAATTATTGAAGAGAAAGTCAAGGAAGGAGAAAGACTGGCAACAGGCATCAATACTATTAGGATGTGACGTATGTTGCTGCGACACCTGGTGGTCGAAAAATGAAATGAGCCAAACTGCATTATATTGTACGCATTCAGGTGTCAGTACGTCTAGTTGAGCTCGAATTTTACTAAAAAAACATTAAAAAAATATTTCGCGATCGTAAAAATTTCAATAATCGTGATAAGTGTTGGGGTGAAAAATTGTAAAAGTACAGCAAGCACGGACTTATCACTCAGAAATCGAAGAAACCTTTTTGGAAGTTTGTAGGAAATGAATCGTTTGAAAGCATGGCAAATTTCTTTAAAAGTACATGAGTACAAACCATCGCTGAAAGTGTGATATCAGCATTTCAAAAAAGAGGATTACATTTTACACGCGAATGCAAAAAAACACATGTGTTTACATTTTTCTCCTAAACCAGTCTTACAAGAACACTTGCACTGTAAAATCTTGCCAATCGAATTAATCACAACGTTTATTTCATGTGGTTTTTCTCTCAAATGTGATGTTTGTAGACAGAATGCTTTGAGATGAGTGTCGGAGCTACTACTTGTTTGGTTATATTTCCCACATTTTATAATGTGTCCCGCTTGTAGTACTCTTTCACCCTCTACAAAACATCTCTGGGAGAGATTTGTCCCCGCATGTTCACAGATAGCTTCCAAAGTTAATAATATTTTTTTTAATTCACTAATCATCACACTATTTTTGTAGCTTGCTTCCTCCATGTTGTGACGTGACCGTTTAGGCTCCTCCCAGACGTCAGATCCTTATAGGAAATATTATTTAAACAACACAGGCGGAAATAGGACTGAGGTTGTAACGTTGTAAATGTTATTAAATACATTTTCTAGATTTTCTCCTTTTACTGGTCGATCTGCCTTATCGATACTCTCGCTACCTTACTTCTCACGACCTTACTTCCGGAGTACCAATCTGCTCGACAGATATATCCGTTTGGAGCACCACTTGTCAGAGGTGAACACTCCTCGCCTGAACACTCAAGGCGAGCAGGCTGTTTTCCGTATCAGAACTACCACCTGATTGTGTCGTTGCAGTGTTACGCAAATTAAGTAGAATGTATATTTTCTAAAATTATCGGCCATATCGTCTATAAACGTTGCTGATGCACTATTGTGGTGACCTCTTTTCTTTTAAAGGTGTGTTCGACACGAGTGTTTCTATTTAAGATGGCTTAAGTTATCTATAATTTACCTAGGGTCCTTCTGTGGGACAGAATTCCTTCTATGGGATAGAATTCCTTCTGTGAGGCAGAATTTTACGCTAATCTAGCTGAAACTCGCCGTCATCGTCAGTTAGCCATACCGAGGTCTTTTTGTCAGGGTGACGCAATTACATGGTGAAGACGTACTACTCAGGAAGTGCCAGTGTCTACAACTCGATCAGAATCAAGTAAAATTGATTTTAATTCATTTAAGTGCCTTAATTATTGTATATTTCTTACTATTATATTTCCTTTTGATTAATGGATTTATAGCTAGGCGACTGCAGGTTGTTTGTCTTAATTACCGTATATATCTTACCAGTAATATCATTTTAATTAATGAATAAATATTCAAATTAATGATTGTAGGTCATTTGCCTTAATTATCGCATGTTTCTTATATATCATTTTAATTAGTGATTATATAGTTAGGCGACTTTAGGTAGTTTGCCTAAATTACCGTGTATGTATTACCGTTATGTATCATTTTAATTAAAGAATATATAATCAAATGATTGTAGGTTATATAGTTAGGTGACTGTAGGTAATTTGCCTATATTACCGCGTAATTCTTACCGTTATGTATCATTTTAATTAATGAATTTATAATTAAACAACTGTAGGCAGTTTGACGTCTATCGCTTATATTATCTTTAATTTTTGTTTGATTTATTGATCTAGCTATCTTGCTTATCGAGATTACCTTTAAAAGAGATACTTAATTTTATCTTTAGTTAGAGAATTCATTTGGCCAGTGTCTGCAGAGCTGATTGAGTTAATTTTTACTGTATTTGGCTGTAAAGCTTATGGCAGTAATTTATTTCACATAACTGAAATTTACTAATTTAATTTGTCGCCTTGATATCTGAATCGACTTGAGCTCAATTCATCTACCTATAGATATTTAACGGCTGTATATGTACATATTTACCTCACTGGTTATTTTATTGATTTAATATTATTGAGGATCGTTTATTGATATAGTCGCTGCCACGGGATTGATTTTGGTTAAATTTGGTTAACAATCGGGTTTATACCTGCATATATTACCTATACAATAAGATTTGGGCAATATTATGGTTATAAGGCATAGTTTACCAAGTAGTATTTTATGTTGCTTTGATTTATTATTCTTGTTATATCGGTGAGATGCCTTACAAGAGAATCTTCTTATTAGTTTAAGAGCGTAAGAGCGTAACCATAACCTTAAACTGATTTGAGATAGAGAGAACTGAAAGAGTTGGTGTACGTTTACATTTTTAAATAAATAAGTTATTTATAATTTTGGATTTTGTTGTTTATTTTGGTAAATTGCAGTTAAAATAATTAATCTATTTATTCAAAAATTTTCAACGTTCTTTTACATGGTATTTTTCTTAATTTGATTACCCTATTTTCAAGGATCAATAATCATTGACAAATTTCTTGTAAAAAATGTAGTGGCGCCCTACCCTAACTGCCAAAACATAGACCCACGATTTAAAAAAAATACTCCGCTCAGTAAACCTGGCATATAAACAGCCTAATGAGCAATTAGCAAATAAGGGTCACCCAACGCTTTAGGCTGGTTACAAGGTTTATCAAACAATGTGCCTAAATACATTTGATATTTCTATTAAAAAGTTATGAAATACTCCTGAGAAACAGAGAGATAATAAGTATGTCCACCTCATTAAAGAGGAAGGAGGAAGGCACGATGAACATTAGCGAGCAAGGGCTATTATTCCGAAGCAAAAACGACAAAATATTTTCTCAGCCTCAGCAATGTGTGAGCTCAGGTTTCATTCCACTTAAAGAGTTTCAATACAGAAAAAAATTTGATGAATAATTTAACCTATCATTCCATCATCTAGCGAACGATACCTGTATAAACTGTGACCGCTTCTACTTGAACCTTAAAGCTTCAAGTAGTTAATTTTTTTTATATAATAAGACTTATAAGACGAAAAATGTTAAAATATTTTTATTTTTATACTTTTCTAAATAATTTTGTGAAAGAACGCTTACCTTTTATTGGTAAAAAAGCAATAATATTCTAAAAAGGCACTGGGCCTATCTCCAATGGGAAAAGGGCCAAACTCCTACTTAATCAAGAAAATACCATTTACTGCTAAAATCTAATAAAGCGCTCTGAAATCTTCGCCACTTCTTTACAAGGTTTCACATTTAAGAAAAAAAATATATTCTAGCAACCATTTTAGAATATAAAATTAAACTGTTTTAAACCATCAGTTGACAATTACTCAAAACAATAAAAATGGAGTTTTTCCCTTTCAATTCTCAGGTTCAAACTTATGAAAGATACATATTATATTCCGTTTATTCAAAAACGTGAAACCTCCCTGGTTTTGGAAAATTCACTGTTTACAATAATCAGATCTATACTGACAGCAATATACTTATTTCCTGTTTCCTTTATGCTCAGTTCATTATTTACCAAAAAATAGAATGTAGGCCCGTCGAGGGAAACAAGTAATTTAATTTTTCTTCGACTACATTATACGTAAAATCTCAATCTGGTTTTTGATTAAATTCCCAAGCTGTCCTCTTTAATCGGCACCTAAGCCTTTAAAGAGTGGCCTTTTTGACAAAACGGCTTGGGGCCACTGCCATACATGCGTTGCCGGGTTTAAAACGAATTTAATACCGACAAGGCGCTCACATATACCTTCGCGATAATTAGGTTTTGGTCCTGTGCAATAAATGCCAGGCGGCAAGAGCCCCTAATTTGCGTTTATGCAGAATCCTCTGGGAATCACCAAGGAGATTAGCGGAAATATATGGCGGGATTCTGAGATGGAATAATTGATACCGTCGAGCAATATAAATTCATTTTCTTGCAGAGTAGATTTATTTTGATGTATCTTTTTTGTGTTTTCTTTTTTATTGTCTCCCTTTTAGCGAGTGAGGAATTCGTCGCGAAGGCGACGCTGGGAAATTATCAACATTAGCACTCATTTTTTTTTTAATTTTTGCTCTAATGCAAGATGTGCTGATTTTATGAACTTGATGCTTTTTCATTTCAATATTTGAAATGATGATACTGATGAATGAAGGTTTATTAACAACTGGGTAACTATATATGCCGAATAACATTAATCTCATAAATTTGATAAAAATACTAACTGGCAGTGCATTAAAATTACGAACCCCATCATAAAAAAGATTTTTTACCCTAGAAGACCGGATACCATAGTGTTCAGTTTTATAAACTAAAGACAGATTTGTTTTCCTTATGGACATCTCGCCAGCAAAAAAAGCTTAAAAAATATTATTTAATGTTGTGCATGGCACTAATATACAAAGATGAGGTACCACTAGATTGCCCTGCGGTCTGCAGTACATGCCAAGTACTGTCTCTTCTGCAAGATATCCTATATCTAACTTTAGTTTAGTTTAGTTTAGTAAACCTAAATTTTACTACTGGCAATACATTTATTGAACGAAAATCATTAGGCATATCTAGTTTAGACACTTTGGGTATGGCAAGTATGCCACTTGTTTTAAATTCGCCTGGGAAGTTCTCAGTATTTGTAGTTGTATTCACAAAGTATATCTGTAAAACAGATCCTCCAAAGAGGTTCTTGACAAGTTTAAAATTTCATATTTTACCACTAGTGTTTTATTTGTTAAATCGTAGATTATTTTTCTAAGTTAGAACAAGCCGTAAACAGTTTTTCAAAAACAGGATTCCACTGTTTTCTGTGTATGCTTTTTGAGATCCCAGTGCACAAAAGGCATTCATATTTTCTTCTAAATTTCAATTATATTGACCAAAATCAGTTTTCGGAAATCGGTATTTAATGGCTTCCACATTCACATTTCCTTTGCATCGTCCAGTATCAGTATCAGTAACAGAAGGGGTGGCCCCCAGCGGGCCATGCACTTAGGTAACTAATTGGACCCGTTGTGCCCCCAGCCCGCATAAGAGAACCTCCAGGATGGCAGTCTTCTTTAAGAGAGTCCGCATCTCTTTCAGACTAACACGATCTGGCTCGATCAGCGTCACGCCAAAGATTTTGAATCTTGCCGACGCAAAGACGGGGCATTCCGTAAGTAGATGGTATGGGGTCTCATCGTCCTCCATGCACCATCTACACTCCCCCTCCCCTGCAATTCTCAGCAGAGTCAAGTGCCGTCTAAGCCTACCGTGCTTTGTGTAGAATCCTACCAAAGGCCAGCACTCCTTCTTACGTAGGCCGATCTCATCAGAGCACTGGTGAGACTCTTGGCGAGCCAATGTATCACGAGCCTCATCGGTCTCATCCCTGGAGCCCTCCGCCATACTTTTTCGGACGGACGCAAAAACAGGATTCCACTGTTTTCTGTGTATGCTTTTTGAGATCCCAGTGCACAAAAGGCACTCATATTTTCTTCTAAATTTCAATTATATTGACCAAAATCAGTTTTGTGAAATCGGTATTTAATGGCTTCCAGATTCACATTTAATTTGCATCGTCCAGTATCAGTATCAGTAACAGAAAGGGTGGCCCCTAGCGGGCCTTGCACTTAGGCAACTAATTGGGCCCGTTGTGCCCCCAGCCCGTATGGTAGTCTTCTTTAAGGATGTCCGCATCTCCTTCAGATTAACACGATGCACTGAATCTGGCTCGATCAGCGTCACGCCAAAGATTTTGAATCTTGCCGACGTAAAGACGGGTAGATGTAAGTAGTCCGTAGGTAGATGGTATGGGGTCTCATCGTCCTCCATGCACCATCAACACTCCCCTTCCCCTGCAATTCTCAGCAGAGTCAAGTGCCGTCTAAGCCTACCAGTGCTTTGTGTAGAATCCTACCAAAGGCCAGCACTAATTCTTACGTAGGCCGATCTCATCAGTCCCCTGGTGAGACTCTTGGCGAGCCAATGTATCACGAGCCTCGTCTGTCTCATCCCCGGAGCCCTCCGCCATACCTTTTCGGACGGACGCTCCGTCCAGACCTCCAAAGCTCCACACAGGAATCAGGCTTTCAGTATCTATGTGCGGAGCTTTCTCTGGCTTATGCGTCAGCGGCCTCGTTTCAGACCAGCGTAACCCAGCGGCCTCGTACTTAGACCAGCGTAACCCTTTTATGCTTTACAACTTCAATCGGCCAGCTCCTACACTTCCTCACCAACAAGGAGCGCGTGCGGACCGACTTCAGCGCCATGAGTGCGGCTTGCTGTCGGAACAAAATAAAATCCTCCTGCCACCGACATTGAGCCTTAACGACTCCCAGATCTCTATCAGGATCGCAAAAATTTTCGCATGGAAAATTGTAGTGTGCTCGTTCGATCAAATGGATAATTCCCGCCCCAGGGCTTCACAGTACGCACCAGGTCCAGACAGCGTTCCCATTCCGAACCCGTCTGTAAACCAGATTAGTACATACCAGGATCCCATCTTTCCCTCCATTCAATCCTTCTTCGTAGAGAAAAGGAACTTTAGCCCCTTGTGGAAGCCATCACGTTACCTAGCATACATGATGGTTAAGTCCCCATATATCGTCCATAATTCGTTTAAAATATTTCTTCTTTTCGTTTCTAATAACTAATATTACGTTTCTTTTAGCTTTGTATTCATGCCCCTCATTTTCGTTTTTCGTAAATTAATACGTGTTGTGTCTAGTTCAATTCTTGTGTTATCCATGGATATTGTATACAACAGATATGACATTTTCTAATATTTGAACATTTAGTGACAATTTATATTCCCATGTTTTACTTAACATGCAGTAGGTGTCCAAGAGTCTTTGAATAATGATCGTTTTAGGTGTCTTACTCAGTTGGCAATGTTTATATTTCCTATTAAAAACTGAAAAAGGTCACCATATTGATTATATTATATGTATAAATACTTTCAGTTGCACCACTATTTTCTTCAATGTATTAAAGTAGCATTTTCCTAGTTTTTCTAAAGAATTTCTAGTAAAATCCGAGCTATTTTCAAATAAATCCAGAGTCTCGTTTTGTATGAATTCCCTAAGATGATTAGCATCTTAAATGCCATTTTTAGTCGTCTTATCTTTTAAATAACTTCAGGGGAACGCATCTAATGACTTTTTCATTATTTTCTAACCATTCTTCGAACCTGTCGGAACGATCGGGGCTTATCTTTTTTGTATGGTGGCGTGGCTCCTCGTTATGCTAAAATACTATGCCTCTTGACATACATCTTGCATAAATTCCAGATAGTTTTCACCATTTAATGTATCATCAAAAAATGAGAAGCTAGTAGGTATTTAATTGCTATACTCATGTCCCTTGAATCTCCTGTTGAACATCCCGCTGATAGAAAATGTAGACTCATTCGTCCAAAAAATATATTTTAAAAATGGTTATTTGTATGTAATCAGCTAAACTCCAGCTTTTTTCCCTTTGGCTTCTAATTAATTTTGTGGTCAGTCAGACTTTAAATTGGTTCTTTTCTAGGGTTTTCTGAATTTTTGAATATGTTTTCTTTCCCTCAACCTGTTCATAACTATTTGGATGCAATTCATTTAGATTTGTTAGGGTTGTCTTCAAAAGAAAGAAGAATGTTTAATTCACTATCTTCGTTTCTACTTGCTTGCCTTTCATTTCGATGTAAACCTGACGTGTCTTGAAACCTACCGAACACCTTTCTTTGCGTTTTTCCACAAGTGTAAATGTTACAAAATACAGTAGTGCGATTTTCCCCTTTTTATTGGTCGATTTGTGTTATCTCGCTACCTTATTTCCCGCGACCTTACTTCCGGTGTTCCGAGCAGCTCAAAGAATGAATCCGTTTGCAGCGCCACTTGACAGATGGGGTATATATTCTTTTTTGAAAGAATCGATAGCCCTTCTCGCCGGAACACTCAAGGCGAGCAGTCAGTTTTCCGCATCGGAATTTATCGTTGCTATTTTTGACCATCCGGTCAAATTGTGTGTCGTTGTCGTTGCAGTATTTGACATGAAGTAGAGTGTATATTTTCTAAAATTATCGGCCACATCGCCTATAAACGTTGTGTGATGAACTAGTGTGGTGTCCTCTAAAGGTCTGTTGGACATGAGTTGGTTAAAATTATTCATCATTTAACTAGAGTCCTTCTGTGGGATAGAATGCCTTCCGTGAGATAGAATTTTCTCCTTTTGGGGCTGAGATCTGTCGGCGAACTTGTGATGCTGACCTAGCTAGCTACGGCATCAGTTAGCCGTACATCAGCCTTTTTCTCAAGGTGATATGACCACATGCTGGAGACGTACCTTCACAGGAAACGCCAGTGTATGCAAATCTACTAGATACAAGTAAAATCTATTTTGTTTCATTAAGGACCTTTATTATCGATATTGTCGTTTTACAATATTTTATTTCATAAATTTTTAGTTAGGCGACTGTAGGTCGTTTGCCTCCTATATCGCCCATATTTTATCGTTATGTATCATTTTGATTAATTAATTTATAGTTAACGACTGAAGTTGGTTTGATTTCTATCATTTCTTCTCCTTCTTCCTCAGCCATTTGATGCCCACTCCTGAACATAGGCCTCTTCCAATGATTCCCATGTCGATCTTTGCTGGGCGGTCTGGATCCAATTCTTTCCCGCATTTCGTTGGATGTCGTCTCTCCATCTCGCCTGTGGACGTCCGACACTTCTCTTTGACTCTCTTGGTCTCCATTGCATCAGGGTTTTCGTCCATTTCGAGTTGTTTCTGGCTACGTGGCCTGCCCAGCTCCACTTCAACCTCGCTACTTTTTCAATGATGTCGCAAACTCTTATTCTTCTTCTGATGTCTTCGTTACGTATCCTATCTCTCAGGCTTACTCCTAGTATTGCCCTCTTCATCGCCCTTTGGCAGACCCGGAGGCGGTTTGCACTGTGCTGTGAGTGTCATTGTTTCGAGTCCATATGTCGCCACTGGCAGGACGCATGTATCATAGACTTTTCTTTTTGGATTTGTAGGAATGGTCGGTTGACGAAGGATGTAGCTGAGGTTCTCGAATACCATCCAGGCGAAGCCGATTCATCGGGTGATCTCTGCTGTTTGATTTTTATGTCCCAGATAGTTATACTGATTGACTAACTCCAGAGTGTGGTTCTCAATGGTGACTATAATGCCATCTGGACTCATGATTATGGTCTTTTGAAGGTTCATTTTGAGACCAACAGCTTAGGAGGCGTCCTTGAGTTCTTGGATCATTGTTGATAATTCGTTTGGCTCGTTGCTGAAAAAGACAATATCATCTGCAAAACGGAGGTGGTTGGGACGTTTTCCGTCTATGTTGACGCCTTTCTGCTTCCAGGATAGACACTTGAACACGTCCTCCAAAGTCAAGGTGAACAATTTCGGTGAAATTGTGTCCCCTGCCTGACCCCCGGCTCCCCGAAAAACTTTCCAGTTAACCAGATTTCATCAATTTTTACATGCAGGGACGCGTTCTCGTAAATGTAGCGGATCAGGTTTGTATATCTGGAGTCAATAAGGGTATTGTTCATCGCTCTCATCACTGCCCAGGTCTCGACCAAGTTGAACGCTTTCTTGTAGTCTACAAAGGCCATGTGAAGCGGAATGTTGTACTTCGTACATCTCTCTGTCAGTGTGCGTACTGTTTGAATATGGTCGGTTGTGCTGAAACCCTTTCTGAATCCTGCCTGTTCAACTGGCTGATAAAAGTCGAACTTCTGGCTCAGGCGATTTGTTATGATTTTTGATAACAGCTTGTAGAAGATAGACAGCAGGCTGATGGGTCAGTAATTTTCCATGCTCGTATTGTCACCTTTTTTGAAGAGGAGAATGACTTCTGCATGAATCTCCAGGTATCTTGAATCCTTTCTTCATCGAGGCATTTATTCAGTAGAACTAAGAGGACTTCTTTAAGTGTCTCCCCTCCAATTTTTATCATCTCGTTCGTGATCTGGTCTTCTCCTGGAGCCTTACAATTTTTGAGGTGTTTTAAAGCCGCCTCTAACTGGTTATTATCTAGGGGCTATAATTCTTCTGATCGCACGTTCAAGATGGATTTTCGTGTTTCGTCTTGCGGGGCTGCCACTGATTGTTTGTAGAGCTTTCGATAAAAGTTCTCAACAGTTTCAGCGATTCTATCTCTTTCACTGACAATTTCTCCCTGGTCATTTTTCATTTGGTGAATGATCAGCTTGCCCCTAGATCGCATAGAACGAAGCACTCTCATGTTCGTGTTTGTTCTGATGGTATCCTCGATCAATCTTGTGTTTCGTGTTATATGATCCATTCTGGAGGGTGAGTTTTTGTCGGCGTTTCTTCGTTCATCTATAAGATTTTTTGTTTCAGGGCTGAATTTTGGATTCTCCTGTTTTTGAAGTGCACCCACTTTCTTTACTGCTGTTCGAACGCTGTTAGAAATTTTGGTTGAGAGCTCGTCTAATTCCATTTCTCGCAATGCTTCTGTTGGTTGTAGCTTCTTGTCGATATATCGGTTGTATTCCTCTTCTTTTTCTCTTAGCTCACTTATGGCGGGACGGCTCTTCCTTCCTATTAGAAGTTTTCTCTCCAGTTGGGTATTGATATGTATTTTGGCCCTGATCAGCCTATGGTCACTACATGTATTGAAGTGATTTATGACCGATACATCTAAGCACATTCGGTTGTTCGATGTGAGGATGTAATCTATTTCGCTTTTGATCCTGCCGTCGGGGCTTCTCCAGGTCCACTTTCTTTCTGGTTTTTTTCTTGTAAAAGGTGTTCATGCAGTAGACACGTTCTTTGTTGAGGAAGTTTATCATCGTTTGTCCTCTTTTGTTTCATGTTCCAAGTCCAAAACTCCCAATAAAGAGGGAGTCCGTGGGGGACTTTGCTCCTATTTTGGCATTAAAGTCGCCGAGTATAATGGAGAATGAGGTGTTTTCTGTGTTCTTTGTTGTTGCTAGATCCTCGTAGAACTGTGCCACTTCTTAATCGGTTGAGGTGGAAGTGGGGGCATAAGCACAAATGATCTGGATGCTAAACGTTTGGTTCAATTTTAGTACGGCGTAGATCACCCTGTCTGATATGGACTTGGTCTTGGTGATGAGGTGTTTCCTCCTGCTATGAATTAGCAGTGCTACGCCACCGATGTGTGAATTTTCGTCATTGCTATTTTGGAATAGAAGGTGTCCGGATTTGAGAATGATGGTTGCTTCGCCTTTTCGCCTCGTCTCGCTAATCCCTAGCACGTCCCATTTGATGTTCTGTAGTTCGTGCTCTAAGCAGGCGAGATGTTCATCAAATCTCATTCTGCGAATGTTATATGCTGCGGCATAAAGAATCTTATCTAGGTTGTGGTTTTTCGTAATTTTCCTTGTAGTTTGTGGCGAATTGTTGCCTCCCCCAGATTCCGTGAGGCAGACTCCTTTTGGAGTCTGGGAGTTACGGGCATTAGATGCTTCACCCACCTGGGGGGGGGGGCAGTTCCGGTTTTTTCAGATTTCGCCATGTGAATTTTGGAAGGCTTTTAGCCATAATCTTCCACGCTGGCCAGACGGGTTGGAAGATGGTTTTGTAGCCGCCCACTCTGGGTCAGACGCTACTGATCACCATATCTGGTTAGCCTCACTTGGTTTAGCCTGTGGGTCAACACAGGTACGAGGGTGTGGCGCTTGGAGCCATCAAGTGAGACTTGGGTGTCTCGTGAGGACCAGTTGTTCCAAAACCCCGTTTAGAACAAAAGGTGCTACCTCTCCGACACATCCCTACCCCGTCTATCTATCTATCTATCGTTTATATTCTCGTTATTTCTCGTTTCATTTATTTATCTGGCTATTTTGCTCATCGAACTTACCTTTAAAAAGCTGTAGGTTATCTTATTTCATGCATCACATATATTTCTGCTTCTTTTCATAGTTGCTGTGGAGAGACTTAATTTTATCTTTATTATCTCTGACATTATCTCAAGTAGAGAATTGATTTTGCTGGAGTTAGGATAGTTGATTGATTTGTTCTACTGTAATTGGCTGTAAAGCTCATGGCAGTAATTTGTTTCCCATAACTGAAATTTGCAAATTTGATTTGCCGCCTTGATATCGGAACCGACTTGAGCTCAATTCGTTGTCCTGTAAATATTTAACGGCTATACAGGGTGCTACAAATTCGTTTCTTTGTATGGGTATCTCGAAAACCGTAAGAGATACGAGGTCGGTTAAATTGGGGCAAAGTTGCGCAATTTAAGGGTGATTGAGATGCTGTCGAGAAATTTAGAAAATTCCGTCTACTTCCGGAGATATCCGTAAAAAACCGAAAATCATCTATTTTATTTTTATTTTTTCCTACCTTTGTTTGAAGATGTAAAGTAAAATAAATGTCACATTCTTATTGCCACTTTTTCTCCTCTACAAGCTGGCGTTATCAAATTTTATATCCGACGTTTCGCTTTCGGGCCCCTTCATCAACTTTATTTTTTTAAATACGGACCTGGAAGTTTTATCTACTTTTAAAAAGCCTTTGGTCTCCTAAAATCAACGATGTATCGCACTTATCAATAAATCAACAAATCTAGATTTTTTCCATAAGAGATAATGTGTTAGACAGAGATGGGGCGATCTTTTCTGACCCGATTTCACTTATGACAATATTTGTTACCACTATCGGACAAGTGTGATACATCGCTCGTTTTGGGAAACCAAGGGCTTTTTAAAAATTAGATAAAAAATCCAGGTCCGTATTTAAAAAAATTAAGTTGATGAAGGGGGCCCGAAAGCGAAACGTCGGATTTAAAATTTGATACCGCCAGCTTGTAGAGGAGAAAAAGTGGCAATAAGAATATGTCATTTATTTTACTTTATCTCTTGAAACAAAGGCAGGAAAAAATAAAAATAAAAGAGGTGATTTTCGGTTTTTTACGGATATCTCCGGAAGTAGACGGAATTTTCTAAATTTCTCGACGGCATGTCAATCACCCTTAAATTGCGCAACTTTGCCCCAATTTAACCGACCTCGTATCTCTTACGGTTTTCGAGATACCCATACAAAGAAACGAATTTGTAGCACCCTGTATATGTACGTGTTGTTTTAGTATAATTAAGTGACTGTTTATTAGTCTACGGATATTGTCGGTGTCACGGAATTAATTTAAGTTAGGCTTGGTTAATAATAAGAGTAACCCATAAGCTCCTTTTGCATGAATTAACGCTTTAACAAAAGAAATATATTTTATCATTAATAAGCTGACCATTTTGGCCCTAGAGATTGATAATTTTACATACTGAGAGCGCAGCGGTCGACAGCTATTTATAGTACAACGTTTTACCTTCAAATAGGACGTAAAAAACACTGAAAATGCTTTATGCAGTTACAAGTATAAAATAACCATTAATATTGTGCACCTAATTCTTCAAAACACCCCAGACGATTTTATTAACTTCCCGATACGC